>JAILXH010127897.1:0-22492 GCA_023558415.1 Piaractus mesopotamicus
TGTGTGTGTGTGTGTGTGTGTGTGTGTGTGTGTGTGTGTGTGTGTGTGTGTGTGTGTGTGTGTGAAAAAGGGAGAAAGAGAAAGAGCCAGTGATTGGCGATTAATACATAATCGCCTGATTGCAATTGTCTGAGATGATCACAGTAATTTAAACTGAATGTAGTTGTTAGCTTTCACAACCATATGTTTATGTTGCAACAAACAGGATGGGAATTGGTTGTGTTTTCATCCGTTGGCTTGAGGCAAATGCAAGTCAAATGCAAATGTTTGAACACCCCTGGTTAAATTATGTTTTGTTGATTTTCTAAGCGAAAATACGTTAACGCATCCTCTACAGGGAACACATTTTAAGTGTACAATTTATAGTTATTTGCTTTGTTTAACAACAATTGAAAATGTACCATAACTTTCGGACAAGCCACGTTTTTGTGTTTTATGTTTTTCTAATATGTTATATTCAGAAAATAAACAGCAGTTGTGATTTAAAATGTGCAGAAGTGTGATCACTTAGAAAATCAACAAAAACTGTCATTTGACCAAGATGCTATGTGTGAAAATGAAAGAACGCAAAGAAAGCATTTTTTTGATCTTTCGAAAACAACAAAACTTCTAACTTGGGCTATAGCACCTTTAGAGGGCAGCAGTGAGTAACGTTTGTTTAGTTGAGCTCCAGATGGTTACGTTGTTAGTTGGGAGCTAATAAGTAGCTACTGAGACAACAAAGAACCAGAAGAACCAGCAAAGAATCAGTTAATTTGGAGATTTAGGCTTATGCTTAATTAGTTGCAAATGACAAACAAAAAAGTCTTAATTGGAATTATCTGTATAGAAATCAATGGTCAGTTACAGTTTCATTCATGACATGATCATGACAGACCTAATGATTGGCATAAATTACATAGCAAATGTCTCATCTCATTTCTGAGCATATTACTATTTCGCCTATCATTAACATTGTGTAGAGCCAATCATTTAGTGGTGATTGGTTAGGGTTAGGGATGTTTATGTCTGGCAGTTAGTTAGTGGTAGCATGTTTGTGTATTAGTATGTGTTTGTCTTTGTATTTTTGTGTGCATAATGAGTGTGTGTGTGTGTGTGTGTGTGAGTCAGTGCTGTGGTAACACACTTGTCTCTCGTGGGGCCTGTGGTAGTATGACTAAGCTGCGTGTGTGTGCCTCCCCCTCCGCCTGAGGTAAACCACAATGTAGCCCACACTCTCACTCATACGCACACACCCCGCTACCTCCTTACCCTCACCACAGACCTCACGCCAGCCTGCCTATTACTCATACACGGACACACACGTACACGCTGTTCGGTTGGCAGCTCACCTGCATGCTCACGGTCCACGCATACAGGCTTTTGCTGGTACCCTCAAGCTGGCTCCAGTGCAGCAGAACATGCGGGGCAGTGGCATGCGGCCTGCTTGGCTGCCCTTAAGGACAGAGGTGCTATGTGATCCTCCTTTAGGCTCACTGAGCAGAACTGTAAACAAGGATTCCATTAATAATGGAGAAAAGCTCAAGAAATATCACACCATGCAGTGCAGCCAAAGAGAGTGAGAGAAAGGGAGTGTCACTACTGTGTTGACTGTGCTACATGTAAATAAATACATTTACATTCCCCAGTCTCTCTCTCTCTCTCTCTCTCTCTCTCTTTTTCTCTCTCTCTGCCACAGATGGTCCACTGAGAAGCGATTGTCTTTTTTGTACACAAAACCATGCCCCTGATGAAGAGGAGGCAGAAAATAGAGGTTTGGTCCACAGCTTATTGTTTTCTTAAAACAAAGACGTCTTATAAATTCAGTTTCACACTGTTTGAACATATCTAGTTTATAGCATATCTATATCTAAATTTGATTAGAATGACATCTTGTATGTGACTAAAAAAATCTAATATGTATTACGAAGAGTGCAAATCTCATAATGATTCAATTTGATTGTTTCTTTAGGAAATTATTCAGTGCATTATGAAATATCACAATTCCATTTGATGGTTTTGGTATGATTTAAAGTAATTTTAAAAATGCACTGACTGGAGATATTATTTACAAGGTAGTGGAATATAGTCAAGAATGTGTTATTGTTTTGGCCAAAACATCAGCACATACTTTGTTGAACATTAATTACTTAACTTGCATTCCAAAATGCAAAATCAACTCACCTGAATCACCACCTTCAGGCTGCAATCTCATCGGTGGGACCCTTGCAAGTATTGAGTTTTCTGCCACGGTGTGCATGCTTGAAGCTGGATAATGGTAGCCGTTACCGCCCAGCGGAGAGACACTGTCCTTTGGGGTGAGGTAGTAGGTTGTATAGTTTTAGGGTTAAGCCCTTGCTGTGAGATAACTATACAACTTACTGTCTTTCCTGAAGTGGCCGTAATGCCTTCAATCAAGAGAAGCTCGGCTGCTGAAGAACCTCAACACAAAGGCAGAAGGGACTAGCTGAAGTACACTCATAATGACAAAGGTTCCAGAATAAGTTGTAGCAATGCCATCGGAGAACCACATGGCTCCCTGAGGTACCTTTCAGTGGATGGTTCGTTTAAGAGCCATTTTTGTAAAAGATGTGCAAATGTGAAGAACCTTTTTAAAGATCAACATAATGTAAAGGTTTTATGCCAGTTACCATGCATTCATACCAAGGACCATTTCAGGACCTTTATTTTTAAATGTGAAAGATTTATTTCTCCTCATATGGAACATAATGGAGTAGTAGAAAACTGAAACTGAAATATCCTGCAGCGTGTTGACTTTAGTCTGGTCTCTGTTGGGCACTGTGGAAGAAAAGAGTGCCGAGCAGCTCTCCTTTGGGTTCTGCTGATGTTTGCTCGTCACTGAGCCCAAATGGGATCTGTTGCACAGTGGGGAAGCCCCTCGGTGATGTTCGTACAGGGTGAGGTAGTAGGTTGTGTGGTTTCAGGGTCGTGATTTTGCCCCATCAGGAGATAACTATACAACCTACTGCCTTCCCTGAAGGGCAGCAATACAGCACTGGATACCAACAGCAACATTACACCAAGCCAGTCCAGTAAGTGAGTGAGTAATAATGCATTTGAAGTGAGTTTTTCTCTTTCAGATTTTGAAAGAATGCTTGTTTTTTGACTTTCAGCAGTGTAAACTGAAGATCAGTAATAAAGATATGACACAATCTGTTGTCTGCTGTAATTCTTTTTCATGTACCAAATACGTGCCTGAGATCTGTGTTAATGTTACTGATTTGGGGGGAAGTGGCCAGAATGATTCCCTATTCTAACCATAACTCAGAGGTTGAGGGTGTAAACTGACCAGTCTCCAGCAAAGCATCCAGTGTTGTTCTCCCTAAGCAGTACATAACTCATAGTCTCCGTAGTCACATAGTCTCCTGCTTTGCCCAGAGCTGCTGGTACTGTAAATAAAATATAGCCGTGGCATCAGACAGCCATTAGCCCGTGTTAAGAGAACAGCTACATGGCTGCAGGCTGACCAGCCTTTTACTGCTGCAGAATTTATGGGCACTGGCGGGCGTCCAGGGGGGCTCACAGAGACTGGCACACACCAGAGGAGAGCCAGAGGGCCTGAAAGTGACGGCACTGACACAGGCTCATGATAACCCTGTTGCCATGGCATTGAAGTATATGCAACTAGAGATCCAGTGTGCTTATGCTGTAGTAAGAAAGTATAAGAAAGTGTGTTTTTATTAAGTGATAATAGCTTCCAGTTACAGCTTTTTGTAACCCGCGTAATCCATAAATCAAGAGTAAAAATGTCTAAGTGAATTAATTTCATCCTGGATAGGACAGTGTCTTAATTAAAATCACCTAGCAGCATTACATTAAACTGCAGATGAAATGCATTATCTCGGATTCAACGATATTTAATCAACGATACAGAAATAAATGAACGCTCCACAATTACATCGACCCATAAAGATAAAGCTTTACCGAGGGCTGCGTTAACACGCATCAGCAGGTGGCAGCACAAGTCATGATTTTATAGTGAACAGGTGTCTAATCACACTAAGATAAGAGATGTCTGCGTTCTCTGGAGTAACTGCACACACCTCACTGCTTATATAGAATCACGAACTTAACGCAGGCGTTGGTCGTTTTTGATATCACAGGTGTGTTTGTTCAGTGATTTTCTTACCATCGGGACAGTGAATAGCGTTTTGCTCAGGAAACATTATGAATGGTGTGATGTACGACGCAAATTGTCGCTTAGCAACAGTTCCACTTAGTTGTCAACCGTCAAAGGTGTTCGCCGTGTTTTGCTTTCCTACCTGTATTCCGACGAATACCGTTCCTGCGCCGCGATTGGCTAGTAGTGTCACTGTTCCTGCGCTCTGATTGGTCCGCTGTCGGCCTGCTGCTCGTGAGTATGAAGTGCCTGCCAGTCCTAGAGCACGAGGCGAGGCTTACCGGAATACGGGTGGGAACTGTATAAAGCAGCGCTCCAGGGCGGCGTTTTGTAGTAGTCCGACGCTTATCTATTGGCTGTGAGGATCGGCGTTCATGGGGGTGTGTGCGTTACGGCCGTCGTCAGTCTTACCGTCACATCCTGAACGGCTCGTTAGGATTTGGATCGAAGTATTTTGACAGCAATGGGGGCGGAGGGGGTAAAACAGGACTTTGAAGGAGCGCTGCACCGCGGACTGGGCGAACTTCACCGAGGTAGTGGCGAACTTGGGTAATAAACAAGTAGTGGACAGCCTTTGAGTTAAGGAAGTGTTACTGCCAAGTAATAGCACTCTTAAACCGTCATGGTTGTTGATTTCAAAAATTTTAAGAGCACTTTTTATTGTCCATGTATCTGGCAAAAAATGTATTTTAAGTGATTAGTGACATGCTTATGTTATTTTCCATGAGCACTATTGTTTGTCAGTACTTCATGTCAACACATGCAAGCAACCTGTTTTGCTGCTATGTGTAGAGGCACTGATGGCAAGCAATACATTATCTATTTAATAAACCTCTGTTTATTAGTGTTTACTTAGGCGTTTATTATTAGTCTGTTGACTTATAGTTATTTTTAAGGACTGCAAGTCTGTGTTTTCTTTTTATTTATTTTTAAGCACTACTATATTATTATTTACTTAATAATACTCAATATTATTTAATACTTAATATTCTTATCATTCCTTTTTAAGTCATGGCATTGTAAATCTGCCTCCTCGCCTGTAATTAACTCAACAGATAACAGTTCCAAATTATTAACCAATGTATCTTCATTAGAGTACAGAGTTGTCTCATCATGTCTTATTCAATAAGTCAGTATTCCTTAGATTAGGACCATAGGGACCTCATCTGCTTAGTCATTCTCTTCTGCTTCAGTTTCTTTCTTTGATTTGAGTTGATTTGATTTGAATCTTTGCATTATTGAGTGCATGTGCGTTAAAAGGGGTTGTCTATTAAGACATGATTTATAAAACTACACTCAGTTTATTTTTGTTTTCACATGTAAGGAGTCTTACGGAAAGAGTGAGGGTGATGCATATAGCATGTCTTCAGATGTTATTGTTCCTACCATATATTATAATCATAATACAAACCCATCTGCTCTTAGGTGACCTTGCTCAGTTGTCTCTCTTCTCCTCTTACTGAGCCTTGTATTGTGTCTGAGTCATTGTGCACCTTGGAGTGGTTTCCTCCTATCCTGTCGTTGGTTCCTCTGCATATCGCAGAGCACTGTTGCCAAAACATGACCTCATGACCTTAAATATGTACAGGTTAAATAAGGACAGGAGCTGGTTGACGTAACAGCTGGGCCATTCTGAGTGTCCTACATCTTTCCCTATGCACAAGCTCAGTAGACTGTAGCCATATGCTCTCTGCATTGTAGCATGTTTGAGAAATGTTCTGCATGTTTATTCTGGGTATTCTCTTGGGTTTATTCTGACAACGACTCTTAATGTGAAGGTGGGGCTCGTTCGGTTTCGATCAGGTATGTGTCAGAGCAGACAGAAACTGGGTGTCAGTTGAGAGAGTGCAGAGGTGAGCTGGGTGTAGAGCGAGCCGTTAGCCAAAAGCCTTGATTAATTGTACGACGTGGCTGTGGCCAACTACAGCCCTTTAATAAAGCACAACTTCCTGAGCATAAGCTGTGTATCCTTTAGTAGCACTAAACGCTACAATACATAAGATGACCCACCACGATATATTCACATTTATCTAGTGGTTTTTTGACACCCTTCAGAGTGCTGAGTTTAAACCTGGCCTTTAAAAAAACGTCTCAAACAGTCCATAACAGTCAGGATGTCTCAGGGGGTGCGCATCAGGATGTGTTCAAGGCCATCCCACTCCTATTGTTGAAATAAAAGCATCTAAGCCTTTATGGCTGCTTGCGTATTACGATTAAGCCCATCTTATCAGATGCGAGTACGTCTCGCTTGCCCTCTTCTATTGGTAAGGCGCCAGGAAATCTGCTTCTCGGCGAGAGGCAGGAGAGTAGTGTGTGGGGTTTGGACTTTGGCCCCCGCCGAGGCCAGTGTATTTATTGGCTGCTGCTGCTAGAACAGACTCGTGAAGAGTGATCTGGTAAGCGCTGCTTTCATTCTGCTCTGTCCTAGTGCTGGGTCATGGCTGTGGGGCTTAAATGTGTTAATTCTTACCTCATGTAAGGCTCTTTAGCATATAGAAGATGTGAAAAAGAGAAGCAGTGCTAAAACTGGAATGTCATCCTTTTAGAACCAGTATTTCAAGACAAGGGAAATATTGCTGACCTCTTTGATTTTGTCATTAGTTAATCTTTTTTGAACTTTGATGTGAGATTTAAGTAGATTTTGCTTGTCCATTTTCTCATTTGAGCTACAAGTTCAGACAGAGGTGCATTCAGGGAGCCTTCAGCTGTGGGCTGATGCTTGAGACATTGACCATGACAATCTAGCAAGTTTGACAGTCTTGTTGTTGCCCTCCAAAAAACAGATGTCTGTGTGACCATGTGTCTGTGGATTTGTGGTCTGTTTTTTGCTTTTGCATATCAGTTAAAGTTTGCTGAATTGTTTTTTGGTCATCATTAATCGGTCGTTAATAGTTAATCTGTTGTTGTGTACAAGACTCTTTTGGTTGGAGTCACTCTTTTGAGATAATATCTGTGTGAGATTCCAGTATTAAAGTGCATTTAGAAGTCACATATGTCTGTGTTGTTGTTGTTGTTGTTGTTGTTATTATTGTTGGTTTGCTGCAGAGACTTAGATTGTCTTCCTGTTCCTGCGCTACCAAAATACCCATGGCCTGAAGTATTGTTCAGGCACAATCAGGTAGGCCAGCAGTGAGAGGACAATGAGAGGAGAAAGGCTGAATGGAGCATTATTACTTTAGCAGTCCCCTCAGCATTGACCCTCCACAGCCTCCTTCCTCTACTGCACGTAGGCTGTGCTGGCTGCACACTGGGAATGGTCTCACTATTTGTGTATGTATGTGTGTGTGTGTGTGTGTTTGTATGTGTGTCTTGTGAACCGTCTCCCCTGTCTCTTGCTTAAGAGTGTAAGAGGAGCCCTACAGCTGTCTTATACAGCCTGTTCTGATATTCTCGGTAGAATTACAGGTTATGGTGTGATTATGTGATTACTATTCTCTTGTTTCATTACATTCTTAGTGGACATTCCTGCATGTAGAGTGTTGTGCAAAAATCAGAGACCACGCTTTGTTTATTTAATTTACGGTTAAAAACAGCCACCAAGTTATTAATTTTCAGAGTCAGAAAAAAAGCATAAATATTACAGAATATTACAGAGAAGCCTCGATAACTAAATGTGGTATTAATTATTATGTTTTTAAATTTATTTTTTTCTCCGTAAGAACTTTTTGACTGCTTCACATCCTTTCAGACTCATAGTGTTGAGTCGACTTTTCACAGTGGAAGGATGGACAGAAACACTTGTAGATTTTTTTCAAGTCTAAAGCAAGAGTGGAGCTTGATTTTATCCTCTCTCTCAAAGATGAAAGCTTTAAGCACTGTTTATCTGATGGTGACAGTTTTGATGGACGACCAGGCATTTTCTCCACGTCTTTGAATCATTTTTTCTTCCTCTTGTATCTGATCTCTTGAGAAATGAAAAGTTGTACTTTTGACTAAAAATTAAATAAATGAAGGGTCTCCTGTGCCTTGGCACAGTACTGTATGTTGCATTTGCAGTTCTGTTGCATTTAAACCTCTTACAACTTGTCTTAATACTTAGACATTCAAGTAACTGCTATGAATTATTGAGTAACTACAGTCAAACTAATATATAAGTTTTGTGGTTTTGAGTGAGGAGTTTAAGGGGTTACCAGTTCAGTTGCACTTTTAAAACTAACCATTGGGGTGCAGAACAGAGGGCAGTTACAAACGTGTCAGATGAATATGACTGAAGTGTGGGTGTGTGTGATGAATATCAGGTAGCTAGAAGAATCTGTGGTTGGAAGGATGGAGGAGTGGACTGTGGGGTGTGTGTGTGTGTAAGTATAGCTGTTGTAAGCTATGTACTGTATGGTGTTGATAAACCGCTTTGCTGGCTGCAGGGGGCATCGCTGTCCAGCTGGAGGTGTTGGCCTACTCTGTACTTGGCCACAGTGCTGTGTCATGAGGCCGGAGTCACGCGTGAGTCTGTGTGTGTGTGTGAGAGAGAGCTCTGATTTGGACTGAGTCCGATAGTTTGGCATGTTACACACTCGACCCCGTCTACTTCTCCTTTGGTGTACTGCCCTGACATTGTCCCTGTATGTGTCATCTTTTTTCTTTTTTTCTTTTTTCTCTGTTCCTATATTGTTTTATTTATTTTATTTAAGAGACAGTTCTGTACAATTAAATAGTAAGCAATGGTAAACAAAGACATACAGATTGGTTAATGTGAAATGCTCAAGAGAATGTTCAGAAGAGTCTTACAGAGTCAGAATTGTTCACAGTGGCGGTGATAGGAACCAGACATCTGAGTGTCTAATGCCTCTAAAAGCTCCATCACCAAAGCTGTTACACAAAATGGTTATGAATATGCTGCCTGATGACTGAGACACTGTTTTATGATAGTTCCGAGATAAGGTTTCGGCCTAAAATGCATTTTATAAATCCGTTAATGGTGGAGAGGTACATGCAGGGTATTGAAGGCAAAATAGTACCCAAAGAACACTTTTTTTGTACCACTGTTTTACAAATTACATTGCACACAAAAACTCAGAAGAAATGTATAGGTTCACTGGTCAATTCGGACAGTAAATGAAATTGTTAGTGGAACTACAAACATAACTTGATTGTCTCAAAATGCATTCTCAAAACGCATTAGTTGGGTAAAAAAACAAATCTACACAATTTTCTCCTTATCCCACATGTACTCAGTCAGACAAGACATGTTTTGGTTTCTGTGTGGAGCGTTCCAGTCCCCCTGAGTTTAAATGTTTTTTTAATTCCTAATGGTCACGCAGTTGCGATGAGCATTTTTTCTGTGCTAACCAATCAAATCAAATGTAAAGTGGGACTTCAGTGAAAGTTATAATGGAGGATGAATTAGTACTTGCAGTTGCTAAGTTTCATGAACTGTATAATTCCATGGATTAAAAATACCATGACATAAACAAAAAGGAGTTTTTTGGAAAGATTTTGGCTTTTTTTCTAGTAGTTCCTCACTTCCTTGTTAATAGAGGATCACTTTCTAAGACGACATTTACCAGAGCTTTCTGCCTTTACATATCAAAACTATAGCTTGCTAGCACAGCTGACAGTTACTATGCTAATCACAAGCAGTCTTAAAAAAATGCAATGTGATGCTCCTAAATAGTTGCAGGCTTTCTTATGTCTTATGACTTTTTTATGTGGTTTCCGACAATGTATGACATACTGATATCTATAAAAATGAACAAAAGTACATAACATAGCTTAAAACAATAGTAGCAGCCATCTTAAAGTCAAAATTGTGTTTACTTTTCTCCTTCATTACAGATAACTCACTAAAGCTGTGGGTATTGCTGCCTTTAAGTCATGTCGGATATATCGTATTTCCAAGATGAGTGCACATGAACGCCGCCACAGTGTCGTAATTATGAGTAGGAAACTTTTCAATGAACCCCGACTTTCCTCTGCTTTTTATTTTGTTGCAGTAGCACGAAATAAACTTAGTCTCCTTGACCACAGAAAAAACAAAAGTAAACAAAAAAGCATTGTTCTCAGCATGTCCATCTGGTTTTGACCAAAACCACTTGAACACAGATCATGTCGTATTTACGACCTCCAAAGTCCTAAATAGGACCTTCCGATGAGGACTTTGAAGGCAGCAAAAGACTTGCCTGCAGTGATTTTGAAATATGCTCGTTTGAAAGTCTGCGCAAAACATTACATTTTATGCCACCGTACTTCCTACCACGCACCCACCACTGCCCAATCACTGACCTACATTTCTAAGCAATATGGTTGTCTGCGTGGGTCTCCGGTGGGAATGCAGTGTTGCAACATATGTCTGCATGTGTTTGACACAGCCTCTCTCAAAAGCAGCAGCCTCTTCTGTTCATGGAAGGATATTGCTTCAGCTCTGCTTTAAGATTGCTCCAACAGCTGGAGCAGAGAAAGATGTTAGCAGCTGGGTCGCACCCGTCTGTCAGAGATGGGGGAGTTTAAAAAACTCCAGGTCATTTTCTCTCGCAAGATCCTGCCGAAGGCAGCTTCGGAAAGGCAGGAGCTGTGGCCAAGTGTTTTCAGTCAGATGATGCAGCAGCAGAATGTTTCCTGATGACGGTGTATATTTATTTTCGATGGATTCAGGATGTATTTTCCATCACGTCGTGGCCCAGTTTTACTCACCGTCTAGTCATGTGATTGTAGTCTTAGTGCCTGTGGGATGGACCAGATCATATCACACCAAGTCTTTAAAACAGAAGAACGAATTTCAGCATAATGTGCATCAACAAAAGTGATTCAAATGTAGAAATCATGTATATGTGAATGAAATATATTACATGTATTACAGTTACTGCCATTGAAAGACATACCTGTGACAGTGTAATATATTTTGTTATGTACTTATTTGACTGGATCATTTCAGTTCCTCTCATTTGAATTCCTCAGTGAGGAATAAGTTCAGATTTTTTGCTTTATTTAATCAAGCTTTACCATAGCCACTGAATGTTTCTGGCCTTGATTGCGTGTGTGAGCATATAAGAGAGAGAGAGAGGGAGAGAGTGAATGTAACCAAGAAGTGCAAGAACGAAGAATATGCAACCGATTCAGCTCCACTCACATGCAATTAACCTTTACTAAAAGGACCATTTTGTTACTTACCTAGGGGTAATAAGTCCACTTTAGGGGATCATTGTCATAGCTCTCTCCAGACCTCCCTCATCTCTATTGTGCCCTAATCCGTGAAGCACTTCACCTTTGGTCAGTGTGTGAGATAAGGTGCTGTAACACTCCTGTGTTTACACCATGGGCACGGTGAGCCAAGCCTAGCACAGTGATCTTCTCAAAGCAAACATGCAAAGTTCTCCTCAACAACTCTGTCACCCCTGCAGAGGGAGAAATCAGCACTGATCAGGTCCAGGTTGGTTGAGAGGTTGTTGAACCACTGTGGTACCATTTGGCATGAGGAATCTAAATATAAAAAAAACTTGTTTATGTTTACCGTAACTTATTTACTAAGCATTTTAATTTTGTTTTGGTTACAGTTCTGTAGGAAACGAGTCAGTGTATCATTTCACCACAGTTCTATTCAACTATTTAACTGTAGGAACTATTTACATAGTAGTGGAATACACACTGGAAAAACTAGGAAAAACTAGGGACGTAATATTGCAATGATATGGCAGTTCACAACTGTGGCAATGCCATGTGGAGAATGCATATTGTCGCTGTCCAAAAAAATATGTATATATATATCCATTTTTTGCAATTTTTTTAGTTTTTAGTTATGTGAGCTTCCCATTATATTGTGTGAAGTTTTCAGTTCTAGTGTCTAGTAGTTGGTGATTTATCAGTTTAACTGGTATACTGGTTGAAATTCTTCCCCAGATTTTTGTCATAACTGTTATACCAGGAAGCCACAAGCCGCAGATAACATGACATACAAACAGTACAAAACCAGGCTGACATTAGCCTTTTTACCTGAGTTCCTAAGTCAGGGATGTTTCAGGCATGTTTCAAATGAAAATGAAAAAGCAGTCTCTCAGTCACCTTCCATCATCTAGTCCACTGCTTCTGAAGTAGTCCACTTTGTTTTCAAGGCGGTGGACTTAAATCAATGTCCAGCCTTTTGGTACTGATAGGTGTATAACTGTAATGTTTTCCAAATTCCAGCAGTGTCTGGTGGTCAGAGGTACAAGTATATGGAAATTTTGTGAAGCCGATTCAGTATTCCTTTTCTGATTGAAAATTCCTGTTCCACCATAAATGGTGCAGGAGTTACATTCAAGCACCTGTACAGGTAACTGCTGCTCCCTTTAAGATGGGACAGGAAATTCAAATTACAATCTGTCCAATAAGAAGCTTCAGCCTTGTAAAATTCTAACATTTTTTCAAAAGTGTTTTGAAAGTTTTTATTTGAAAAAACGTATATATCCCGTACAAGTGTATATATACTGAAACTGTCAGAAATGTTATTATAACATGACATGCATTTTTGGCCATGTCGCCCATTACTACTAATGATATTAGTAAGTTAGTAAGCGGCAACATGATTATATTTATGTTTATTTTAATTTTGTTCAAAGTAGTGTGAGAATACAGAATTGTGAACTCATTATTGAGAATCATATTAAATTGTGACACTCTTAATGAAAACAGTACACAAACTTTTTACATTTGTAGGCTTAGACATTTAAAAAAGTCTGAGTATTTTGTGTTTAAGTAATAATGAGTGCATACCTTATTGAATATCATTGCAATTGATTATATTGATTCTTACATTTAAAAATTGGTGCAATTGAGTTGCTACACTCAGATTGATGCATCTCACGTAGCTATGTGAAAATAGCCTGAGAAGTGGAATGCATTTTTTATTAATTGAATTCTAATTAATTATAATTGGTTAAAAAATGGTGCAGTTAAATTGCTACATTTATCAATGCATTTGCATCCCTAGTAATTACCTACTCTCTTTTTGTCTCCCTCTCTCTCCCTGCAGTCTGATGCATGTTTCAGTACTTGCCGTGGTCCGGCGCTATGGTGGACGTGCCCAGTCTGTTCAGTCCATTGTCTCCTGTTGGGGACCCAGTGTTGGACAGCCCGCTGTATGGAGAGCTGATCATGAACATGGAGGAGCTGGAGGACATCTCCTGCTCCCTCAGTGATGACACCTTAAATCTGCTCTACCTGCCTGACTGCCAAGGCACCAACACCAGCCCTGAAAGCTCCATTACTCTGGGTACTTATACAAAGAACACATGTGCATGCACATCACACACACATGCACACACACACAATCATAGATCACGTTTTTTTTTCTTTTTCTATTTGAAAACCTCCCTTTACAATGCATTAATATATCATGAACAGTGGACCAATAGAAATTCTGAAAAGCAACCATAAGCCTCTAGTTCACAGATGTTAAGAATATTTTTTCAGAGATACACGGTTTCGTAGGACAGTGACAGTGGGCTTTTAGGAGTTTTATGTGTTCTCTTTAGATAAACACACATGCTCACCCATACTTTACCTAAAAATTCCCTGATCTAACATGCCCTTAAACATGCTCTGAAAAAAAATTTCCATCCTGCCATGGCTGAAGTAAACTAGTTCCAAATACCCAAGCTAGTCTGTAGAATGGCTAATAGAACTTTTCTTCATTCTTTTGCAGTTGTGCTGTATGTGTACGGGTATTGTGTGTGCTGCTTATGGAAAACACATTTTCTGTCTAATAGAAAGCAGGTTGTTAGAACGAATAATGTGGTTTCCACTCCTCGAATTCTCAATACTAGTGCCTGAATATTGGAAACATTGGTTGGTGGTTGACTTCAGGAGGTAGGGGGACCTACCAACTCTGACCATCAAGAAGTGGAGAGGGTTGCCTATTTTGGGTTCTTGCTCATCTCTTAAGTGGGAAAGCAATATTGCTGTCTTGTTGGGGAAAGCTCATCAAAGGCTTTTCTTTATAAGACAGCTTTAGAAATTTGGTGTGACTAGAGACTGTGTGATACGTTTTTATAGGGCTATTGTGGAAAGTGTATTGACCTTCTCCATATGTGGTATGTTAGTACAACAGCATATGAGAGAGATGGGCTAGAAAGAGTAGTGCATACTGCCTCTAAAATCATTGGTTGTGAACTTCCATCTGTTCCTTCTCTATACGCCAAAAGGATGGAAAAGAAAGCATTAAAAATCTATGCAGATAGCTCACACCCAGCATGATAGCCTTTTAAAAAGCTCGCTTGTGACAAGAGATTTCAAAGCATCTTATATAGAACATCTCAGTTCAGTAACTGTACCTACACTTCTGCTATCAAACTTTTGAATTCCACTTCACAATCTTAACTGTGTATTTTAATTTATGCCAGTGTTTGTTATTTTATTGAGATTATAGATGTTTTGTTTATGAGTGTATATTGTTTGTGTGTTTGAGCAGCACCAACAAAAATCTTCTTAATCAAGTACTGACTGAAATGGCAATAAAGTACTGTTTAACTCATTTCTCCTTGCTTGCGTTGTTGTGTTTAGTCCTGCTTCTGTTGTGTAGCAGGCTGGGAGCGTTGGACAGTGGAATGTCAATCACACTTGCTCATTAGAATATTGGAAACATGCCCACAGAGTTCTCACATAGGTCATATCAGTGGGTTCAAGCTGTGTTTTATCATATTTGTATCTTGTTTTTTTACATTCAGACTTTAGTGGATCTTTGATATAACCACATATTATCATACAAATGTCTTAATATCTTACTCTGTCTTGCCTGGGACTTTAAAGTCTGTCTGTGTTCCCTCTCTAGATGTCCCGAGCCCAGCCTCTAGTCCATCCTCTACAGTGTTTGGAGCGGTTCCAGGGCAGGATGAAATCACCTCCAGCCCGTTAAAACTCGAGTGTCGTGTGTGTGCTGATCGTGCCTCTGGCTTCCACTATGGAGTGCACGCCTGTGAGGGGTGCAAGGTAATCATACGCATACACATATATACATAGACACATTGTGACTGTAATTGAGGTCAGTGGAAAAGTCTGAGGCATGTGAGAGCAAGGGCACTCCGACCTCTGTCGATGTGCCACTTTTCCCCTCGTTGGCACGGGTCCATTCTGTGATGTAAATGCAGCATACGTCATCCTGTTTGCATTTTATATTTGCATTGTAAACTCTTTCCATTCATCTTTTTTCATAACCAGTTAGACTTCCAAGAATTCAGACGTCATGATAAAAGTGTGAATTAGTGGAAAGCTTCAATCCATTTGGAATAGAGAAATCACATGCAGTGTGTTGGGGGGGGGGCTGGCTTTAGTGTCTTTTTGCCTTTGGCATAACCTTAGTGGCTAAAGCTGAAGCGTCATGGAATATCTTTGCTCCGTAACAGTAAAGTTATAGTGAGTCAGCCAAACCGAGGTTGTTAGGTTTTCAGTGTTTATCATCTCTCTTACAGTACAAGTTATTTGTTACTATATTGAAAAATAATGCATTAAATGGTACCACTTTACAACAAGAGTATCTTTATACAGGTTTATGAATGGTTCAAAAATAGTTCAATAATGGGTATTAATTAGATCATACACACATTAAAAAATATGAATAAGTAGTAATGACACAAAAACAGTGAACTGCAGCTTGCCAAGTGAACCCACATTCATCTATACTGTTAAATCTCAGATCTTGCTGTTTACTTATCTTGTCTTCTCCGTCAGTCAACATTAAACCTGTGATGGAAATCTTTGATCTTGCCACAGACAGAGAGTCAGGAGACCAGGGTTCACAGAAATGATGGTTTTATTTGAACAGCTCTGTCCAGTCTGCCACCAACCCTAGTCTCTTGACTCTCTGTCTGTGGCAAGATCAAAGATTTACATCACCTGTCAGCTTCATCTGATATGTATGATCATCGTATATAACACTTCAAAGTTGCCTTTTTATTTGTGTGTGACTGTTACTGCTTATTAATGATTTTTAATGTGCTTGTTAATGATTTTAAGGTGTTTATTAATTAATAACCATACATAAACCAATGTTAACCCATTCATAAACCCTTTATAAGGGCAGTTATTGTAAAATTATTGTGAATTATTGTAGTTGTTGTAAAGTGGTACCATTATGTGCTTCGAAAGTGTACATTGTTTACATATGAATAAAAAACATAACATCAACTCAGTTATGACCAAAAGTAAGTAAACCCAAAGACGGAATTAAATATTTTCTTCATAGTTTCTTCATGATCTAAGCATCTTATCCAAGTAACTTCCCAAAATGTTGTAAAGAGTCGAGCCATTCAAACTATATTTATATAAAAGTGTCATGGACAGTGTTTTTTAACTCACACGTCTTTCACTCACACCACAGCCAGTCAACCTGTTTGTCCTTGAGAGCACTGTTATTCTACTTGGAGCACTTTTTACGCAAACAGTTTTAATATATATATATATATATATATATATATATATATACACACACACACACACACACACATCTCTCGCACATGTTAGGAAAAAGAAGCAAACTCTTCTGATGATTGTCCTCCCACTCCTGGAAAAGGCTTTTCTACTGCATCTCTCAGGAAACAGTTTGTCATCAGAGTCTTCAAATCTCAGCTGAAATCTCAGCACATTGCCAGTTCAGGTCTGTAGAGAAGTGGATGGGGAAGTTCATGTTAACTTTGTTTTCCAGCCTCCCGCTTCCCCTCCTCGTCTTAAGCCCACCGGTCCCAGGTTTATTTTTGCTGGGTACTTTTTTAAGATTGAAGCTGTGTTGTCTTTGATAAGAGCATGTGTTTTGTGGTTTACTACAATCTGTGTTGCTCCTTGTGATAACATTAGTTATCTGCTTTGTTATCACTGTATCTTGAATATGAGAGCAACAAGTACAAGAGTCATGAAGTTCATTGTGGTTCAGTGTTAGTACTTCACCTAAATACAGTAGTGTGCAGACCTGGGAAAATGATATTCAAAGCTGTTTATCTGGGCAGTTAGCATTTATTTGACATTAATGCAGTAAATTGACATTTGTGTAAGTTTATTTACCAAAACCAGTCATAATTCTTTCTTATAATAACATCTTCCAACTTCTCTTTATCTCTTTCTTTATACAGGCTGTTTTGTTACAGTGCCTTTAAGACAGATATATGTAAATCACCTCTGTTCTGATTGGCTGCCCTGCATCAAAAAGCAGTCTAGGCTAAAACGATGAGAATGATGGATTAAACTGCCCTAGATTGAAAGCAGTGAGTTCAAAACAAGCTGTTTTTTGCACATTTACAGTTTTAACAATTTTAATTTCTGTATTAAACTGTTTTTTTTGATAGAATAAAAGTAAATAAAAAATAGATGTATAGGGTATGTATATAGAGGCAATGATAGCTGGACAAAATGTATAAAGATGGTAAAAATGCTGCGAATATGCAAATGTATTGCATTGCAGATATACTTTATATAGCAAAAGCAGTGCCATTATTAAAGAATACCAGTTGCTGAACCAGTAATGTTGTGCAACTTTGATTGTTATTGATTTGCTTTATGTAAGACTGGCTCTGCATGGTAAATTAGTTGCATGTTGTAAGTTGCCTGTCCTAGATGCACAAGTTCATAGAGAAGCGCATCTCCGTCTCCACTTCTGTAATAATTTGCATCCCAAATAAATTTGAACTCTGTGTAAAATTAGCCTGGGGTCAAGAAAATGAATCTAGCTACATGAATCATGATAACAGCAGGTTAGAAGAATTAATGGTGGCACAATCACTCATTTAAACAGCTGTCATCATTAGCTGGCTAGTAAATGCAGCTTTGTCATGGCTCAGGGAACTGACAAAATGAAAAACTACCAACCTTGAGTCAGCTGGCGAGGGGGGCAATCTACTTTTCAACCACCCAATAACCAAATCTTGCAAGTTTGCATGAAAGTTTCACCATGTAAAACCAGCCTAACAGGTCAAGTTAAACAGAAATGATGGTGCACGCAACTCACACGATGCAGTTAGTTGCATGAATGCCTCACTGTGTAAAACTAGCCTTACATTACTATTAGATAGAGATATATTTGCAGTTAATCAGAGGAAATGACATGGACGATGTGTCCTTAATGGATATTTAAGGATTGGTACTGTTTATTTTAATCGCCGGTATGATCACCGTGTTAAGAATGCATCAGAGGCACATTTATAGCCCACTGTCCACTGTACCATGTGCTGTTGTTAAGTGTGTTTCCATGGACAAGCATGTGTTCTTGAACAGCATGCCTATGAAGTGTTCTAAACTCTGTGTTGTAACATTGACCCTTCACACACATAATGGAGTGCTGGTACTGAGCCAGTGGGCATCGAGTGTCTATCTCAAGAATAGACACTAATATGAAGTCTGACGTGTGTTGCCCAGCCCCCTTTCCGCCCAAACACACCATAAAACTTTAAGGTGTCTGCTGCATCATATCGTTCGAGCTCGAACTCCCGTTTTATCACAAACTAGAGACTAAAGTGCAGCAATTTGTGCACTGATATTGCCTATTCCTATTGGCCTGCCTCTCTGCGCAAAGCCCTTCCTCAAACATTCCCGACGGCCTGACCTTAAACACACTTGGAAAGAGTGCCATATCAGAATAGTCACTCAACCTAATTTCTGTTCATTGACTTGGATGTACTAGTGAAGTGGAATCTGTACAAGGAAGGAATTAATCGATAATGTTTGATTGCTTGGTGCTGCAGTAGAGACCTGCAAACAAAACCTGAGCCAAAACTGCACACAAACACCGAAAAACTGTTCATTTACAGTGGCTTCAGTTAGCAAACTCAGACATAGGCCCTCACACTGTTATAGCTGTTAATTGCAGGAACTTCAAATTCAGCATATGCCAAAACACAAGTGGAGATTACTGAGCTCATACTCATTCCATTTGTACAGAGAGCTATGCACAGAGAAAATGAGAAAAATGGGTAAATTAGTGCCATTAAAAAAAATATGTTCATCTAACAGGACCAGTTGCTGTCTGTTTTTAACATTCGTGTCATGTTTTAGTTCAGGTGTGGAAGTATGATGAAAGAAGCAGAGTAATTGAAGATAACCAGAGTCCAAAAGGCCCTTTTAAAGCCAGAACAGCATAATGGCTGCTTTGGTTATAACTGCAGAGTTTAATAACAAAGCTTAATGAAATCGAATGGGAGGAGTCTGTGGCAGCAAAATAAACACCCACGCATGCATTACTGCTTACTTTTAGATAACAGCAGGAGAATAAAAAGGACCGAACATGGTCCTAATCATTGCATCACTGCAGCTCAGTGTATCAGTGATTATCGTATCATCTGAAGGTGTATTTGGCCAAACTTGAAGCTTAGAAGTTCTAAAACTGTCCGTTTAAATGTTCCATGTTTTCTGACACTAGAATAACTTTAATAAGAAGAACTTTTTTTTATGTAGCATCTTATATATATATTGTAAGTTGTGCTTATGCGCTTTCCCTAAATTTCTTTGTACGCTGTCTTGGGCTGCCTTGAACTGCACTTTTAAATAAAATGATGACGATAGTGATTATTATTATTGTTGTTGTTGTTGTTATTTTTATTATTATTATTACATTAGCTAAAAGTACTTCACATTGTATTTAACCCCTTACATGCCAGTTTGCATTGAAGACCCTGTAGTTACTGAATTATAAGCCTTAGTATGTAAAAAGCCTGGGATATTAAGGGGTTAAATAAAACAGTTAAACAGTGTAAATAAAAATAACTGTATAGAAAAAATGCATATAACATTGTTTATTATGTCTATTTGTTGTCGATAATGACTGAAAAAATACTTATTTTGGTGGAAACACAACATGCTGCTTGTACCATTTTTCCTCTGTTTGCTTTTTCATATGTTAAACACTTACACAAAATATAAGAACTCATTCTTTACTCTGTTCCCTGTGCCTTGCACACTCTTTCTATCCTTATTTTCACTTGTATTTTTGAGGTGTTCAAACGTGTGCATATGACTGTACATACTATATCTACATATAGTAGCTATGTGTGTGTCTGTGTGTGTGTTTGTGTGTACTTGTATACTTCAGAATTACTTTGCCAGATTTTTATGTTAAGTATTATTAAAATTTAATACTCAATTACATTTCCAGGAGAATAAATGTAAGTGATAATATAAACATAAATAATAATTTTCCTTTACTAAATCTACAAAACACTTAATTTTACTGGGAGTGTTTAAAATTTGCATACTGTAGATTATGTATTCTGCTAGTATGTGAGGCTGGAAATTTTAGCAGCTGACACATCAGGTAGTATGAGCAGGTGTTAGTAGTGTTTGCACATGGATATAATTTCAGTTCCCTTGCAAAGTAAACTTTATTTACTTGTGGTGATCAATGTGCTAATCAGTGACTCATCTATAGTACGATATGCCTTATCACGAGGGCAGTGTACAGAACACCATATCATGCCACTTTACTACCAAGGGTTCTAAGTAGCCGCTCATCATTGAAGTGATATCATGTTGATATTGACCCCGTAAATCAAAGCCAGTTGAAAGTCCCTGTATGCATTCTCCACAGGGGTTCTTCAGGAGAACCATACGCCTCAAGCTGGAGTATGACAAGTGCGAGCGCAGATGTAAAATCCAGAAGAAAAACCGGAACAAGTGCCAATACTGCCGATTCCACAAGTGCCTTGCTGTGGGCATGTCCCATAACGGTGAGAGCCCTGCCAGCCTCAGCCTTTCAACAGAGATATCCTTATGCTTTTATAGAGTTATACTGCAATCTCATAGCTGTATAAGCCCTTAGATTACTTTATTGGTCATCACATTCAGATGAAATCACTGTCCATTATAAACAAAATGTTGTGCAATGATTATGCACTTTATACAATTTGTTTCAACTAGCAGCACTAGGAACAATTTGGGCAGAAAAAAAGTTATTAAACTAACACATTTTAAACATGGAATTAAAAATTAACCTGCTCACTTACTGCCAGTATTTGTTTTTTGTGGTGTGCCTATCCAAACCTTAGTCATCTGCACTATAAGCATGACGTTAGCATTTTTCTGAGTACGGTTCTATATACCGTATGTCTAGCTAAATACAATAGATAGTTTTTAGCAAGTGCAGGTGACCTGGATGACGTGGAAATACATTGCCCTCTGCTGCTATAGGACTTTTACCTTGTCAATTCATCGAGGATAATGGAGTGTGGTAACGTGGGCCTGGGAAAATTTTACATTACAAAACTTGCCATTAGTACTCCCCTCCCCTCTGTATTCTAGACTGTCCTTGAAATATACATGTAGTGTTTTCATACAGACACATGTGCAGACACTGAAAACAGCCAGTGGGCTTCACTCCAGGTTTACATCACATCACACCACCTAAGCCTATTTCCCCACTGCTGCCCTTTGTCCCGTCAGAGCTGTAGTGTCAAGTGCATGGTCACCTAGTGCACTTCTATACAGTGTATGTTTGTGTGTGTTACTTTTTACGTGCAGCACGTATACACAATCTTCGTATACACAAAAGTTTGGGCACCCCGGTCAAATTACATGTTTTGAAATAACATATCCTCAATAGAAAACACCTTTCTGCACATTTGAATGCATAATTTATGTTTATTTGCAGAATTTAGCATACTGAAAAGAATAAAACATAAATCTGTGCAAAAGTTATGGCACTTTTATATTTTATGTTTTAATTTTTTGTGATATGTTAAACTTAGCAAATAAATAGAAATTGTGCACTAAAATATGCAGAAAACCAGTGAAACATAATTTGCCTGGCAGTGTTCAAACATTTGCATACAGCTGTACATACAATGTCTACTGGAATTTGACTTAAATTGGCTCAACATAAATAAAACATATATTTTTTGTTTTTCAGTTTATGTCTTTTGGCTATAATCATGTTAATGTAATTTATTTCATTCCAAGTGGTGAAAAATACTCTAATGATAGTGCTTTGTTTCTGTACTTAAGTAATGCACTCAGGTATTATTGAAATTTAATACTCTTACTCATTTACAAAAAGGTATGTTTAAAGTAAAAGAATTTTTGACTTTCACTCAAGTATGTTTTTAGCTAATATGTTTGTCTCTCTCGTAGCTATCCGTTTTGGGCGGATGCCTCGCTCAGAGAAGCTGAAGCTGAGAGCAGAGCTGCAGATTGGTGAAACGGAGGAAGCACAGACCCAGCTGGCTGATCTGAAGATGCTAGCCAGGCAGATCCATGAGGCCTACCTCAGACACTTTCACATGAGCAAGGCCAAAGCACGAATCTTTCTTGCCGGCAAGACCAGCACACCTGTGAGTAAGAATTTTTTTTGGCAAAAAATAATCAGAAATGGCACAAAATATGGTCAAAAGAGAAAAAAGGCTAAACATTTACACAGAAAAAGCTCAAAATCTAACCACTAAAAATGCTCACTTTTTTCCTTTGCTGCTCAGTGCAGATATGTTCAAACAGTTT
>JAILXH010127948.1:4415-17374 GCA_023558415.1 Piaractus mesopotamicus
TAAAAAATGAATAATGCAGCTCCAGATTGGAGACATGAGGATTTATGCCTGATGCTCCTGGTTCCGTCACATCTGCACCGGCGTGCTGTGGGTGTCAGGAGCTGGACAGAGTCTACAGAGTCAGGTTGCCAGTTCATCTTCCAAACTGTATCACACCGCTGAGTGATGAATACCAAACGAACACTATAGAGCTCAGTTGCAGTGGCAGCTGGGTTAGCAAGACTGCTTGGAGAAAGATTATGAAATGCGATATAGGGATTTTTTATTTGGCTTTACCCATACAAAAAAAAAAAAAGATATATCGTAATACTATACGAAACAGTGAGATATCTATACTGATGTACAATACTTATAGTATTTTTCTCCTCAGTATATTTCTGTGGTACTGCCATATAATCTTAAAATCTACAGTACCTGTCTAGTATACGCTGTAGTACCTTACAGTAATTGTCTGAATGTGCTATAAAACAGTAGATATTCCTGAAGTATTAGTATTGCTCTTATTTCATTAAGATTAACAATACCTTTATGAAATAGAGCTATGGTAACAGTTCAGGATCCCAAAACTGTGGACTGGATCAGTTATCAGTTTTGGATGGTTTTGAGACGTTTCAGAATCTTATATCGTTTAACAGCATGTAAATACTGAAATTTCGTTGTGTCTGAGGTTATGAGCTGCTGAAAACTGAACTAACGTCACTAAAAACGGTCTGCTTCAGCCTTGCACACTACTTCAATCTTGCACTCTACTTCAGTCTTGCACTCTACTTCAGTCTTGTCTGCTTTAATCTAGCACAAAAATATCTTCACACAACAATGTATCCAGTGAAACTCTGGGCTATTTCGGTGCTCCTCTAGCTATTTGGCGAGGTTTCGTGCCAGAAACGCGAACGCTGTGTGGGAACAGCTTTACTGCTTCAGCGCCGTGTAACACAAGCATGCGGTGCACTCGATGCCGCTCTCGCGATGTTTGGCGCCCAACTCCACTCTGTTCTATGGTGAGAGTTTTCCGACTCTCGCGAGATGTGAGAAGTTTCCCACGCCTGTTGTTGTGGCGTCTGCCCTTTTCTCTCACTCTCCCTGCTTCCCCGCCTCCTCCTCCACCTCCTCCGCCTCCACCACTACCGCCACTACCACTACCACCACCACCACCACCTCCCCCCACCACGCCCCCCCCTCCATCCACCCCTCTCTTTCCTCCGTCCTCGTCACCCACCCGCCCCCTTTCTCTCCTTCTCCCTCGCCCCTTCATCTCCAGTCTGCTTCTGTTGTCTCGGCGGTGAGCTGGTCTGGGAGAGAGGATCTCGCGAGTGTTGGAGTTTTGGTGAGAGTTTGTGGAAGATGGCGCCTGTTGTGACAGGGTAAGTCTGAGATTCAGCACAGCCGCTGCTCGCCGCGCTCACTCACTTTAGAAGTGGGCTGCCTTCGGCTCCGCTGATGTCTCGCAGTCCAGCTTTCCCCGTGGTCGTTTACTGTACTCTTGCCTGGCTTGTTTGAAGGCGCTGTGTGGATGTTTCAGTGCGTGTGTTTGTGTGTGTTTTTCCCATTTGAGGAGCTGCTCCTCTCTAGTGACTGTTGCCACCCTGCGCTCTGTTGTTGTGTGGTTTTTGCACTGAACCCATCGCTGTAGGCTACGCCTGTGTGGGAGCTGAGGGCTATCCAGCTAACACTTAACCTAGCTAGCTTCAAAATACAACGGTTTGGACGAGGCTGAAGTTGCCTTCTTATTCGCCAGCTTCTTTTTTCGATTTTTTTTCGTTCCACCTTAAATTGTGCAGCACTTACATTGTGGCGCTGTACGGGCGCCAGAATGTGGCTGCTGAGCGACTTAAGGTGGAACGGAAAATTCGAAAAAGAAGCTAACTTCAGCTTCATGCTGTTTGTCTCCCTTACCAGTTCAACAATACCATAATCCTAAAAACTCATTGCTCAAAACATGTCGCCAGGTGTGGTGTAATTTCTTTTTTTATTTTTATTTTTTGATAAACCCAGGCTACACATTCAGGGACCGTTGGTAACCTAACGTTACTGAAATCAAATTTGTAGCTGTACAGTTGCTTTTGTTTGGGAGAGCCTAGCCTCCTCTGGGTATTACTGGAGTTGTTGCCCCGCTTCGGACGGCTGTCTGTCTGTTTTTCGGTCGATGTCTGGCTCCAGTAGGTTACTTAGACCGTTAAATGTCTGAGGACTCGTACAGACGTGAGAAGAAACCCTCTTTGTCGCGTGTCTACATGTGCGTGCGCTCCTGGGTTGAGTGTTGTTTACCAAGTTAGCCCTGCTGGCTTCCCTCGTCGCGCTCGCCACTGCAGACCGATGATTATTTAATGGCGAGTGCATGTGAGGACATTAAAGCTCCGCTACTCCCCCAACTAAAGCTCGCACTCTGTGGAACTGAAAAACGCCCCGAGTCTGAGATTTGCTTTGAACGCTGTTTCAGAGGCGGGAGTGTGGCTTTTTCTTCGCCTCGTTAGCGATAGCGCAATGTTACCACTTCTCCTAGACAAAGCTGAACAAAATGTGAAATGTTTTGCAAGCGCCCTGTGGTCGGCGGGTGCCGGATTACAGGAGAGCCGACAGAGGACAGACAGCTGTCTAATGGGCACTATAGACACAGCCAGCCCTTCAAGGGGCATTTTCCAGTTCCTTTTTACATCTTTTTATTCGGTCTCCTGTCACTGACCATTAGCTTACAAAGGTTATTAATGGAACTGATTTTTTATAGACAACCATGAACAAAGCTGTAGTAATTATAGTGAATATATGGCTATGGATTTTAAAATATTTTTCTTCTGTACAGTCTCCTTCCCTTAAAGCTCTAGGATATATGTGTATTTGTAGAGGAAAGAATATGTATTTTGCGTTAGGCTCATTTTATTCTGTGCTACCGTAATCCTATAGGCTGCTCAGGAGGTGACAGACAGTGGGTTTGTGTGTAAAGAAGGGTAGAGGGGGCTGGCAGGCTGTGTTCATTTGGGGGTTTTCCAGCAGACCTGAACTGCCTCTGTTTCGTCATTAGAGAAGCCAACAACTGGCTGAATGGCCACCTGTCCGTCTGATTTCGTCGACCGAAGCAGACCTCCTCTAACTGGAAGGAGGGGAGACGGGGTCTGGTCATGATTTTTTTTTTTTTCCAGGCAAGGGAAAGAAAAAAAAGGCATAAATGCAATTAAAGTGCCATAAGGAGACTTCATTATCATGAAAGATGGTATTGCTGTGTCAACGGCCGAAGGTTTGAGTGAAGGCTGCCCTGCTGCCCCTTTGCAGTTGAGCTTGTGGTCTTGAGTGGGGGTCAGTATTTCCCCCAACTGTTTTACTGGTCGAGAATGCCCATGGGAGAAGGGGTGACTCCAGCTTGCTTTTTTTCTTTTTCTTTCTTTTTAAATCTGCAACCGACTGGCTTGCTTATGGGGCGTATCAATATATCAGTTAATCTTTATGCATCAGTGCAGTGCATTTGCAAGCCAACACACAAGCAATGGGAAAAATGTTCTCCCGTTTTTAAGTAAGAAACCTTAAATGTTTGTATTATGTGCATTTTTATGAAGTATCATGCTAAAGCCGCTCTCTGACCTTTTTCCTGTTGGTGTGTTTGTAGGTTTTGGGTAATGGGTAAAGCAGTACAGTTGATAGCTGTACCATGTGTCATACAGAATGGTGCAAAAGTCAGAGACCACCCTTCACTTATTTAATTTCTAGTCAAAATGGCCTTTGATCAACAACTAAATATAAAGGAGACTTGCTTTTGTTTAAAAAATGCCGCAATATTTTTCCATGCCTTCAATGCTAATGTTGTCTTATTAGTTGGTGTTAGTTTTGTATTCTGCTTCTCACAATTCAAGTAATCCCCAAAACATTCAGTAATGTCGAGGTCTGGACTCTCAGATGGACAGTCAGTTGTTCTGAGAACACCAGCAGCAGCTTGATTTGCAGAGTTTCTTTTTTTTTATTTTTTTTTTTATTTTAAATCGATTTTCTCAGTAATAGCTGATTTACAGCCACACATCCTTTCAAACTCATAGTGTTGAGTTGTCTTCTCACAGTAGAAGGATGGACAGAAACACCTGTGGATTTTTTCAGATCTGAAGTAAGAGTGGAGCTGGGTTTTCTCCTCTTCTTTAAGATAAAGGCTTTACGTACTGTTTATGTGATGGTGACAATTTTTGGTGGTCCACCAGTTCTTGCATGATTGTAAGAACTTCCATTTTTTTCTCTGTCTTTTGGTAATTCTTTTAAGTCTAGTGTTGGAAACTCCTGTTTTCCCCTTATTTTCCTTTGACATCTCCCTGCATGTAGATTAGCATATCCTCCTTAAAGTGTCCTCTCAGAAATATCTCCTGGAAAAAAAGAATAATTTGTATTTAACCGACTGAGGTTTAAATAAATGAATGGTGGTCTCTTTTGGTACACCTTTGCACAGTACTGTATATCCAGTTGTATCTTGGTAATTATAAAAAAGATCTCAGAAAATACCTAGTCAGAATTTCATGAATAAGCTTAATGCATAATTTCAGAGTGAGATTATGTAACTTTAAACAGGTTTTCATTCTATAACAAAATACATTTTTCTAGTTATGATAACATCATACAGTAAAATAAGCACAAATCTGCTTGCTTTTCATAAGAATGTACACAAAAACACATCTAGTTGATACTGTAAAACAAATTAAGTCATTGCTGGTGTTATGAGTTGCGCAAGATAACTGAACCTTATTAAAGAGTTTCCACACATCTCTGGAGTACACCACTGAATGTTTTCTTTTTCTGCTGAAAGAATAAACCAAAGATGAGCTTTAATCCTTCCAACTTATTGTGTATTTTACAGCAAAAGATGTAGCTGGATCTGGAAAACCATCTGTGTCTGGGCAGTAATCTCTGAATCATCTGAAATGATGAGCGCATTAATCACCTGTTTCAACACGATATGCCCCTGGGGAATGAGATTTGAGTTATCGTATCATAGCTGTTTTCTTTTTCATTTTTGTTTTCTTCTTCTGTCGGAGTGTGTGCTGTTCCGTGGAAAGAAACACATCACACTCAGCTCCTTCAGTCTTGTAGAAAGGCACTATTAAAGCTGCCAGCAAGGGACAGTGAGGTGTGTGTGTTTATAGCAGAGGCCTGCCCCTGCAAAAAAGGGGTGAACTGCGTTAAAAGAGAAACATTCCCGTGGGGCCTCTAGCCTTCCCTAATGCCTATTATCAAGGTGAAGGTCTGAGAGACTGAAAGCAAGAGAGAGAGCGAGAAAAGAAGACTGAGGAGAAAAGAGAGGAGAACAGATGTGGAATTGGCGAGCAGACTAAAGAGAGAAGGAGATGGTGTAGAGTTTAAAGGCTGGTGTGTGTGCCCGTCTGACCCCTACCCTGCCCTTCCCCCCTTCGTGCAGCTACCTGAGCAAAGGTTGGCTATTAAAGGCTACTGGTTTGGCACTTCATTGACAAATTGGTGTCTAACCTCAACACTTCTCTTTGAGCAGTGGCAAAGGGGTTGACGAAGTGACAAAGTAAGAACGAAAAAAAGGAAGCTAGCCGCCTACTGTAACAAAGCTGCGAGTTGCATCAGCTGTGTCTTGTTTCGACTATAAGAGATCACTGTCAGATCAAAACCTGGCATCTCCATTTTTTTTCTTCTTCTGGTTTATAATTTCTTTACATTTCAAAACACCAGCTGTCCTTTACATTGTTTGAACGTTTCATAATGAATGGACCATGATCTGAAATGAAAAGAATGAAGTGGAAATGGTAAATCAATATCGACAAGTACTGTTGTTGGGCCAATATTAGTAGAAAACACGGGATTGAGAAAAAAAAAAAATTAAAAAAGAATGAATTTGCTCCAGTCCTGCAACAGAGCTAGTTTAAAAAAAGTGAAAACAAATTGTGTGATGTGATGTTAGCTGAGTATTTCTCCCTGTGGGGTAGTAGAGTGTTTGAGTAGATTAAAAATAGCTCTCTTTAAAGCTCAGTAATTTTAAAGAAATAAATAAGGCACTGATATTATTTGCCGATACTTAAGGTTTCAGTGTGAAAGTGCTGTTGTGTTTTAGATTAACACTTTACAGTGTACTTCCTTCTCCTGAAATGTGATGATGGCGATTCAAGGTTTAGGCCCAATGTATTTGAAGGGAAAACCAATTGAATTCCTCTTTCAGACCATGCTTGTGCCTGTTAGGTCTTTTTTTGTGACTGTTGCCAAACACCCAAGAAACTTCACTGGATGAAATGGCAAATTTCTTCATGATTTAGCTTGGCTCGGCCTTAGCTTGGCACTCCGCATAAAGTTTGGTCCCTTGCCACATGCAAGTTGTATTTGTCAGCTGAAGTATGTGTGCACATACTTTGAGCAGGAACAGTAGTAGGCTTAGTGGTGGTACAAGAGGATGTCTGTCAGTTAGGCTTTAGATGTGAACATGTTTTAGACTACTGGAAAAGCCTGCTCCTATTTGATTGATTGGTTGCTTGACTTATTGATGTTTGACTAAACCTCCATCTGAAAGTGACCTGTTTCTTTACCAGATCTGGGGATTGAGTTCCTCACGCCAAGAAAGCGAGACACGTTATTTACTTATGTGAGCTTGGTATGTTTTGAATGGTCTTAGCTTTATCTTGAGGGATCAGATTGTCATTATCACTTGGAGCCAAAAACGGAATTAAGATGATGGGGAAAAAGGGCTGGTGCAGTTTTATGAAATGTTAGGGCGACTGGACAGAAATCCCAATTCCTCCATTGTGTTTGAGTTGGCTTGGCTTATGTAGGAGGAAAAAAACTGGAGAGAAGATCACTGTTTGCCGTGCCCTTTTATTTCAGAGTTTCCTCATTCTCGCACCAGTCTGTTGGTTACGATTACAGCACAGTCAAGGGAACTTACTTTCTTCAGTGTCAGCAGTTCGAATTTGGGTTTTTTTTTTGTTTTTTTTTTACTTTTTTACATCCTGGATGTTTCATTCAGAAAACGTGAAGTGAGTACCCTAGTCTGGTCCTTGATTAGTTCCACCAAGTTCAGCCTTAGAACTGACTTATTTGTTATTATTTCTTTTCTTTTATTGATATTTTAAAAACGTAGGTCTTTGCATAACCCATTGTCTTTATTATTATTTTAATAAGTGTTAATTTGATAAATTCAAGCATTTTATCAATAAGATAAACTTGAGTGTGTATTAGAGCCTCGTAGGATGCATCTTCCTCAGTGAAAAAGGAAAAAAAACATGACAAGAAACATGCTCGTTCTGTAACTCTCCGGGACAGGAAGACGGCCCCTCGTTGATGAATTGTTTGTTTTGGCTGGAGACGAGGGCCTTGGTGTTGTGGAGTGACTGTGACTGACAGCGTGTGCTCTCGGGGGGGGCGGAGAATTTGACTTTTTTTTTCCATAGCTGTTTATGTGGATTCATATAGTAAATGAAAACAGTGACACAGTTTCTTCAGTTCGAGCTGTTTTTGTATGCATATGCACAGGAAAGAGGAAAGCCATAATGCCTTGTAAGGCCTTTATTACAACCAAACAAAACAACTGCCAAATCCAACTGCTTGTTTAAATTTAAACACAGTCATATTTGTTTTGTACAATTTGTACATGTTGTAGGTTAACATAAGAGCACCTCTATCAAAATGAATTCCCCTTTGTCTGACTCTGTTTCATTACTCACATTGCTCCTTTGCTTTAGATTACATCAAGCTTCTTTTCCTGTTACAAATGTACTGTTGCTTAATTACACATTTGCGTCTAAGGAACGTGGCCCGACAGAGAAAGCTGTCATTTCTTCAAAGTAAGAAAGAATGCTAAGTTGCATAGTGCTATCCTGCAGGTTTTTGGAGGAAGTAAGCTATTTACATGTTGGTCATTTTACCCCTTTTTGATGAGACGTGTCTGAAACTTCAATTGCTTGACTGTCCTATTTTTAATGCCAAAATAACCAGACCAGTAACCATAACAATTCAGCTGAAAACTGATACGAGAAATTAAAGTTCTCTAAACAGCTCGTACATGTTTCATCTCCTGCTATCATAAGGGAAATGCAGTCTCCTTTTAGTTCCACATAAACGTCTTGCTTTGCCTCAGAATTGAGTGGAGTGAAATCTGTTTTCACCAGCATCTTTATGCAGCAGTACTCAAAAGTGTTTTACTGACAGGATGAGAATTCAAACTTTTTTTTTGGAACCACCGCATTAGACATTACCCTCAGAGAAGCAGAGCTACCAATAGGGTGAAAATATCTGGCTCTGCAAAGTAAAATTGACAAAAGTCTGGCAAAACAGATATTGAGAAATACATGTTTAGGCATTTTTGAGGAAAGCTGCTATTTAATAAGATGTGAGCTTATTCTTTTACATTTTTAGTATGGCTGCATGATATGGACATATATTGATGTGATGTATGAAAGAGCTGTTGGATCTGGTAAGCATATGAGAAGTGATAAACTGATTTAAAATAGTGTCTTTTATACTGAAACAGTGAGCATATTGTTTGTGCATTATAAGGCTGCTAGAATATCAGTCAGTATTTTCCATATAGACAGATAAAGGAGAAAATATTTCAACATTTCATTAATGAAAAAACTGCTTATAGTTACGCAGATTTATTGTGACAGTTACACAGCATTTTATACATGACACTCTGGACTGAAAAAGTGTTTTCACAGTCTAGTAGTTGAGGATAAAGTAGGTTTCGAGCTGTGTGTGTGTGCTTTGTTTGACATAACTTGGAAGCGAATATTGTAAGCAACTAGCTAGCAAGATACCGTAAGTGATGTGAGTCATAACATTAGCATTCATTATGCATTTACTTCCTCAAAACTTTATGGTCATGTTAATTTGACCAACTATTATCTCTATATGTTCAACCACTGGAAGCAAATACTTTTTTCAGTGTCATTTTGATGTAGAAAAGTAGTACATTATTACTGTTGATGCTGAGAAGCCACGTTGATGTGATGTCAAATGATGAACTTGGAGTTGAGGACACTTTCGTGACTTTCTGAGTAGCTACTCCTATTTGTAGGGGTTGGAGTTTGTTTAGCTTAGAGATTGGAAGTTATGAGATTTAGTTGAACGCAACATTGGGCCCCACTCACTCTTCATTTCCGCAATCTGGTAACGTCAGTTTCGCTGCACACATGAAATAAAATTTGATCCGTTTTGTGCCCTTAACAGTGTGTCTATCGTGAAAACTTATGACGATAATTATAAATATATTAATAGTCATTCTGCCCTCATTCTTGGGCTACTTTCGAACTTAAACATGTTAGACCGAGCATTTTGAATTTTTGCGTGGTGTTTTTTTATTTTTATTTATCTGTATTCCATAAGTGCGTGACCTGTCCCTCCAGTCACATTTGTGTAGTCATTGTGCATGTAGATTTGTGTGTCACCATATCATGCCAAAATAATAGAATTAAACCAAAATGATCAAAATTGAATCGCTGTAAGGTTAGACAGGTGCCGCAGATCCAAGTTCCTGATGTGCCATAATCTCGTTCTGAGAATGTCTGGGGATGACCCTAAGAAATTTCTCATGTCAGCGTTGTTGATAGCTCGTGGATGTAATGTAAGTTGGCATTGCTGAAAAGACCCCCAGAAAACTCATTACATGTGGTAAAAAGAAACATTTATCTTTTGCAAGGAAAAAACAGTTCCATTAGCCATAGCATTTGGCAAGCTAGCTTGTTTTGCTTGTGTTATTGATGTTACTCTGGATGCTAGAAGAGCGCAGGCGAGAGGGATTTTGGGGCTTTATAAGGGGCGTACACTTGCCTCCTGTTCAATTGTCACGTGAGTGCAGTGCGTTCTTGTAATAAGATGTGCCACAGATCCAGGTGAGCCTCAGACGTCAGAGAGGAAGGCAAGTTCTTTAAGGACCGTCAGACTGAAAGATGGGTTTTTCCCCTCCCAGTTTGTCTTCCCCTAACATCAGCAAAGAGATGGAACACGGAGGAAAGAAAGCCTGTAAGCATAAAGGTGAAAGGGGAGCAGAAATGAAAGCGATGCTTTTTGTCTCATTGCAATACGTAGAAACCAGAAGGCAGCACAGATATGACACAGACAGTAGATCAGCAACACCTTCTGTCTCTCAGATCTCCCTTCCACTTCTCTTCCTCTGCTAAGGATCACAAGTGGGTTAAAGGTCAGGGGAGGTTTTTTAAATGTCTGACTGCTATCTCAAAAACTGCTCATAATGTGTCATCGGAAAGCTATTACATTCAGTTCTTGTCTGATTGCACTCTAAAGGATGTTCAGCTCAGGGTGTGGAATAGGAACTAAGGCTTATAGACTGTGTTTGGTGAGCTGATTAATGTAGCCAGTGCCTTTTTAACAAAGTGTTCTTCATGAACAAAGGACAGAAGGAAAGGAGATGACCAGTGACCCATTTAGAGCTTGGAAGTCCTGTGGCCCTAACATGATGGGGTTGACAGTGTCCACGCAATGCCTGACCCCACACACTTCGCTGTTTCGTTCTAGCCTTTTCCTCTAGTGTGTGTGAGTCATCATTTCACTTCAGCTGGCGAAAGAGAAGAGATGGGTCACGGGTGCAAGGCCCTGTAGTAATCTTCTGAGAGGCCAGTTTATGCATAGAAGATCTCTGTCCACTACCGTTAAATCTGTAGTGCTTCTTTGAAACCTTCATTAAGATTGATAACATCTGTTTTTTTATGATGGATTAAAATGAGTAATAAACTAATAAGGTGCTTGTTATGGAACCAGCTACTCATCTAGTGATATACTGTGTGAAATTTACACATTGTGTAACGTGTAGGGCCTTCCGCCCAATGACAGCTGGGATAGGCTCCAGCGCCCCACCGTGACCCAGTAGGATAAGAGGTTTAGATGATGTGTGTGTGTGTGTGTGTGTGTGTGTGTGTGTGTGTGACGTGTAGGATAATGTGTAGAAGCAGGTGATTAACATATTTCGAACTATTTCAACAAAACTGCTGAAGACCTGTTTTTGTATATTTATAGATATTGATGAATTTCATGCATGTTAAACTGATTATTTTTAATTTTTGCATAATCTGTGTCTCTTCTTTTTTGTCTTTGAGTAACTATGGCTGAGTACTTAATATCCATCACTTTCTTCTTTTTTTATTGAAGAGTCTGGCCAAGTTATTCATCTTTAGTGAAGGCCATCCTCACAGTTACAGTCTGGTGAGTTAGTGGTCAAAATTAGAATTAGGATTTGCAAGACGTTCCTATTAATTTTCCAAGGTAAGAGCTAGTGCTGTAAATACGCATTTTATGTAATTTGAAGATTGTCACTGTTTTAAAATAGGCTACATTTCAGCAAGTTAATTCAGTTTTATTGAGGTCAGAATTTACCATGGACTAAACAGCTACTAAACTTTTATCAGATTAAGGACAGATATTTTAGGGTCCAGACACACCGACTCAACGAAGAAGATGCTAGTGACAAATAAGGCTGACTAATGATCACCTCTCGTCAACTCACCATTATCTCACATATCCTGTGAAAATTTGCACTCGAACACCCGGCAAAGACTTTAGCTGCTGGGCAACACGCTAGTACTTAACGCGCCTGCGTGAAAAAAGGACAGCACTCTATTTCAGGAGCTGACAGTGATGTGTAACACAGTAAAACTGCAACATAGAAAGTAATGTTGCAGTTTTGTTTGAATGTTACAGGCTTCAAATGTCCATGTTTAAGCTAAACCAAATGTGCAAAAGTGAAAACAAACCACTATTAGCTAGGTGCTGAACGGATAAAAAGGCTACTTAAAGTAAAAGTAAACTAAACAGTGAAATAATGTTCATAATTATATGGCAAAAATGTAAAAAAAAAAGAAAAAAGTTTTTTGTAGGAGGTTTAGGGAATCGAGAGAAAAGCACCGTAGAGTAAAGGGCTTTCAATTCACCCTCACCAGCCAAAAGGGGATTTTCAACATCTCTGTGTTTTCCCAGAAATACCAAGATATAGTACATTTTGACATATTAGAAATATTTAGCTGAGAATGGTGTGTTTGTCAGCATTATATAATGCTTCAGAGCTTTTAGCATACTATTTTTTTGCTTTAAGAATTCTCAGTTAGTTTAGCCAGCAACGAATTTGTCTATTCATTTACATACTGTACATTCTGTGATATCAGAAATGACCCAGTGTTCTTTTAGTGTTACTTATTTGACCAGAGACCATGACACTTGGCAAATATTTCTAAATCTACTAGCAGTATCATCCTTTTACTGAGAGTTATTGTATAAACCTCAATGAACTTGTACATCTGATTTTCACACAGGAAGTCTCATTACTGTGTCAAAAAGATTTTCAAGTCTGGTGTCACCAATGATGGTGCATCTTCCTGTGAAATTGTCTCTGAAGTTTGAGCATTTTGAGTATGTCAGTGAAAATAGTTGTAAAAGAAACTTGGTGAGCTTTGCACTTCATAGAGGTGTTACTGTATTGCACTTTTCTACTGAAATAATAGTCTAAGAAATTTGCCAGAAGCAACCTTGGACTCAGTCATTGTTCATATTTGAGAAACTGGGAAAGCAAATATCTGTATTATGCCTTTCTTTCCCAGCACACGTATATGCTGTGAAATTAGATCCATCCCATTAAAATTAAATGATTCAGTCTAGTTCAGCCCGGTTTGTTCCATTGTAACCACTGTAACTGAAAGGTGATGCATCAGAAACATCGGTACCCCCCCCCTCACAATGTTCTAATGTTGTATCTCATTGTGTCTGGGCCAAAAAACTGGCTCACTTCCTGAAAGAGGAAGTCTGCAGATGATGGCCAGCTGAAGTGAATCCAGTGTATGCTTAAGGTGTGTGTACATAACACCCCAAAACCAAGAGGATAACAGTCTTTTTCTTTTTTTTGTAGCTAAGGCACGAGGCAAACAAGTAAATAGACCATCTCTGGTCACGCTGCCAAACATCTAAAAGGACGCGTCTCTTTTTTTTTTTTTTTTTTTTTGTCTAGTGTGTCTGGACAGGCTGAAAGCATACACATTGAG
>JAILXH010127956.1:0-12006 GCA_023558415.1 Piaractus mesopotamicus
CACACACACACACACACACACACACACACAAGCATTCAGGCGACACATGCATGGGCTAATTTCACACTCAGTAAGTGTAAGGCTGGTCAGTATAGGCTCAGATGCAGGCACAGATGGCTGAGGGAATGGTCTTTTGGACCGTATCACAAGAGTTAGATCTGATCTAGGTCCTGCTTCCTTTACCAAACGTGAATCTTTGGCCAGTCAAACTGCAGGCTTATTATGCAGTTATTAATCTTAAAGGGCCCATATCACCAAATGTTTCTCGCTTAAAAAAAAAAAAGTTACAAAAAAAATAGTCTGCATCTTTTGAACTAGTTAAAAGAAAACTGGTTTTGCCCCATAACCATCATGTGGATTTGTTAGGTTCCATAAGCAGCACACCTGATTTAACTTAATCAGATATTAATTAACTGGATATTGGATGATAACTACAATTAACACTTGGCTTCTTTGAGTAGAGATTTGGAAGCTCAGAGGAAAAAAAATAAAATACAAGAAAAACATTGTGGCTGTGGCTCTTGTAAGAGAAATAAATGGCCTGAGATCAGCTCTTAAAAAAAAACCCAGACTTTATTGTGCTGTGATGTGTGATATTGAATATGTGTGTGCATTTGTACATGTGATTGCTATGTAAGTGGAACTGCATGGTCCAATAGGAATAGATGTGAGATTTAAGTGAGATTTGTATTGCTGTATTCCTTCTGAACCCTCTAGCACTGTGTTTTTCCCTCTTGTAATGGCAAGAGAGAGTGGTCCCACAAAGTATTTGTGTCATATTTAAAAATGTTTTGAGTTGTGTTAGGAAATGAAATATCAACCCTAGTGGCATTTATATTAAGTAGACCATTACAAGACTGAAATTTTCTTTTCAGCAAAATATTCTTTCAAATGGCGGCTGAAAAGTTTCAGGTTGTTATTTCTTTTCAGACTTACCTTTGTACACTTCTGAGTTCACAATCCCATCAATGAACATGAGCTCACCGACACCACTGTTAGAAAACCAGCCCCAGACTTTAACACTTCGACCTCAGTGCTTTACATTTTGATAATGTGCTAGAAATGTGTTTCACTGAAACAAATATCATTTTGTTAAACGTTGTATGAAGTAATCTAAAGGACACTGTTAAAGTTTACCAATAGTTAAAGTGTCCAAATACTTTCTGGGAGCCAATGTACACCTAACATTTGTACTCGGAGAGTGCAACACAGAATGTCGTGCTATTATATCGACACTGTATCTCCAGAATGGTCACTATACTGTAAATCTATGGATTTAAAGAAAGTTAAAGTTTTAAAGATTTTAAAACTTTAATATCACATGATTATTTTTGGTATTCTCTGCTTTAACACTCATGTTTTTTGATATTGCAGCTCCAATTATTTTCTTAAATAGTGGAACAATTCAATAAAAGACACATAACATAGCTTGTGTTAAAAACCTTAGCACCTGGATGCAGTGTAGATGAAGAAAAAACTGTTGTTAATATAATTTATGTAACTTTTCTTGCCCTATTCATCATGAAATGGTCACATTTGTCACCCCAGTGTTGTTTTTCAATTATGTAAAACAAACAATCAAAAAAGTGAGATTTTCTCACAACAGCAGTGATGTGCTATCCTGTACCATGCACTGATGGCTAGTCCATATTGCAGAGGGGCAGTTGCTGGTTCTGGGTGGGAGTGGGCTTGGCTACCCGAGGTGTGTGTGAATGTGTGTGTGTGTGTCTCTTGCACCCAGACCTGGGAGCTGCACAGACTGGCATTAGTGCCAGGGCCTCTGCTGGGCCTACCGATGGCCTGTGCCATCTGCGGCTCCCTGAACAGGCTGCTGCGAGAGGGCAGCACGCAGAGAGCTGTAATTGGGTTAGAGTCCTGAAAGGCAGCGCTGCTGGGGAGAGCGTTAGCAGACAGGCTAATGATAGCGCTCTGCTGGAGAACTCCTGACTGAGACGGCCTTCTGTTACTGCTCAGGTCAGATTTAGACACGCTCTTTAACGAGAACGGTGTGACCGTGATCAGAGGGTAAGGTTAGAGTGTGTTCATGCAGTGCCCATCCAAAGTTTGGGGACACCTTTTTTTTAAAGAAACAAATATTATAAGATATTTGTGATATTATATAATATTATATCTATCTATCTATCATTTTTTAACCATGCTATCTTGTGGTGTCAGCACTCACCAGCAAACTTTTCAGCGGTTCATCTAGGTCTAAAGAGAAAGCCTAATGATTTCTGTGAAAAAAATGAAGATTTAAGGTAATAATTTTTAGTTCATTTTTACATAATAGAATCATCCTGCTTGTTGTATTTAAACTCAGTAATACTCATTTTATTATGTTTTGGTTGGAAACACACACACATATTAGCTAAACCGCTTATCCTTCTGGGTCATGGGGGTTACCGGAGTCTATTCCAGTGTTCATTGGGTAGAAGACAGGAAACACTCCAGACAGGTCGCCAGTCCATCACAGGGCAGACACACAGACATATACAGTCACACACACTCTCACCTGGGGCAATTTAGTATGTTCAGTTCCAATTTGACTGTGGGAGGAAATCCACACAGACACAGGGAGAACACGCAAACTCCACACAGAAATGACCCTGGTCGCCCAGCCGGGCAATCAGATTGGTTGAAAGCAAAAGGGTTTAATTCTTAAAACACAACATAAAATGATCCAATCAGCATTTTTTTTCTCCATGGTATGTAGAAACAGCCACATGAATTCTCCCACTGGTTGGGCCTTCAACCAGTCACGTTTCATGTACAATACGTTTAACCAATTTCAAAAGAAAAAACATCACTCTAGGCATTCTCTAACTAATAGATATGTCACTGAACAGCTTCAGTCAGATGTCAGAAATGAAAAACAGTGACGGTGCTGTACCAGGGCTCTACTGAAAAAAACACCATAAAACTGCTACAAGGTTAGATATATGTTAATGTCTATTCCAAAGTTCAAATAAAACATGGAATGTCTTTTACAAGCTTTCAATGTCCATGTTTAATCTCAAATGGCAAAAAAATGTTTATGTAAAGTTTTTAAATTAGAGCTGGCATACTTCTAGACTCCCATAGTAGCACTGGCAGAGATTAGCATTATAATAGCGGTGTTTCTTTCCTTGTTTTTAATTGAGTGACATTTATGGCTGAACTGAAGGGCTAAGTCTAATAGTCATGGTCCTCTACTGCTTCATACGAAAGAAGGCACTTTTATGTGGAGTGTTAGTTTACCTTAAGTATTACCAAATGGTTGTTTTATGTTAAAAGATAATAAAAAGATAAAAATAACTTTCATAAATAGGCAAAGTGCCCCTAACCTTTTGACAGGCATACACACACGTGAGCACACCCTCCTGCACCCTTTTTGGTCTGAGTGGTTTTTTTGGACTCCTGTTTCTCAGATGGTGGTTACTCAGGGTTGAGGGCTCATGTTTTCAGCTTTACTCGCTTCCTTTCCCAGACCTCACTACTGTATCACATATCCGACATGTTCACCAAAGAAGTGGCAGCATGGCGTGCTCGAGCAATCTTCTATAATGAAAACCAGCAAACCAGGAAAATGCATTTCAAACATTTGGAAAGAAGCAGAGCTGTAAGTGGTCTTCATCGATGAGGGAAGATTTTTACAGAGCAGCAGTGGACCACACATTTATACAATGGCAGGATGTGTGGTTCTTACCTGTGTGTATAATTCAGTATAACTCAGTGACCAAAAAGACATAGCTTTCAGTTTGAAACAATGAAATGCACGGCTAATGCACTTTAGAAAGTTTTTAAAGAAACTTTAGAAATTCTTTAAGGAACCATCCATTGAAAAGTTCTTCATGGAAAGAAAATGGTTCCTCAATGGCTTTGCTCCAAAGAACCCTTCCTGACAACTTTATTTTGAAGAATGTCCTCAAAAATGAAACTTATGTCCACCATACCCTGCCTAAAGTCCACTAAACCTATTTAAAATAGACAGCAGGTTTGTTTAATTCAGTATGCATTTTTGTCCTGAAAATGTATGAAAACAAACAGACACACACACACACACACACACACACACACACACACATACACACACACAGTGGCTTATGAAGCTGTGGTTTTTAACTTGCCAAGGCTTTGCGGAGACAAGTCAGAGGGTTTGGATGGAACTGGGAGGTCTCGTCATTTTTTTTGTGTGTGTTTTTGTGGAGAGCCAGTGCAGGCCAGTCTATCCAACACTGCTTGCCACCGTCTCTGGACCTCCTCACCATTTCTAAGCTGTCACATTCATGATGGGACTTTAGTGGCTTTTCTTCACCCTGTAATACTTCTCCCTCCGTCACCATCCCTCCATTCCTCTCTCTCTCTTGCTCTTCCTGTATTTCCCCTCCTACTCCCTCTCTCCATAATCTCATATAAGCCTTCTTCCCCTCTCTGATGTCCTTCACTTCCGCTGTCACTGACAACCACCACCACCAGCAGCTCTGTAATCTAACCACACTCAGGCCCTTCAGCTGACACTAATGGCAGTGGGCTTTAAAGCATCGTCTCATTAGGAACTAAGTGAAAACCTCAGCCATATTTGTCTTGTCTTTGGAATTCTAACAAATGAGGCCCAGTTGGAGACTGAAATAAAGGCTATGTTTAGGTCAGGATGTGATTGCTCTCCACTCAGTATTCTGCACTCTAATGCCTCGGGGCTCTGGAGCTTTGAACCAGCCGTACTGCATTTCACCTTATCTCCTAAGCCAGAGTTAAAAGGCGAAAAGCTACAACTGGGAATACCACACCACTGCGGCTTCAAAGCTCAACTGCACATCGATGCTGGTGTTAAATGCATGCTGAATAAAACAAACCTGCTGCTTTTTTAAAATACTTTTAATGGACTTCAGGTATAATGGACATTAGTTGAATTTGTCAGTACACTCTATAAAGTAAAGATGCCAAACAAGGGTTTTTTGGAGCAAAGCCATAGAGGAACCACTTTTGTTTTTGTAAAAAAGGTGATTGAGTGTGAAGAAACTTTTCAAAGTTTCAAAAAAACCCCCTACACCATATTATGGTTGTGTACCAATTAAAGGTTTTTCTTAGAATTGTACATCCAAGCTAGGAAGGTGCTAGGGACCTTTATAAGAATGTGTCAGAAAAAGCTGAACTCTAGAGATACAAAGGCTTGTGCTTCATTTTGCGTTTTAGATGTGAAGCAACTCATGGATCAGGCTTGTAACTCACTCGCTCACATTTCCCAGATTATTAACATGAAAAAAAGTATGAGGTGCTTTGCATCAGTGATACTATGTGTCCTTGTTACTTTCTTGTATTGATATTTACTGGACAAAGAAAGAAATGGACTGTATATTCCAGAAAGAAATACAAGATCATGTAAATGAATTGAATGAAAAAGCTTCAAATACTCATTTCAGAAGAAGAAACCGTTTGTTTGCAGCAAAAGATTCCTGTTCTCCATCTCTCATCCCCTCTAAATCTATCTTGAAAAAGTTAGATCTTTGTACCTCATGTGTGCCACGATTTATGTAGCTTTTCATTTTTTTTTATTTTATAAATTATTTGTTTCACCAGAATTATTACAGACTGCTCTGCTTTTGTATCTCGTGATTTTGACGTGATTATGTCAGGATGCTGGACACTCTAAGACTTTGTCATCAACATACTAGCTACTTGTTGTTGGAGCACTAGGGTTCTACAAAAAACCACATTAGGTGAGTACACTCAGGGTTTTACAGCCATTTCAGTCGCATGCATAGACCGGACCTTTGGCCCATCCTATTTTGTTAACCCGGGCCAAAGAACTTCTACTACCCTATTACATAAAATCCAGCTCTGTCTTCCACATTCAGTCTTGGTATGAACTTACTGTGCTACCCATTCTACTTCATGACAACAGAGTTTGCTTTACATAACATAGTGCGCTAACAGGGAAAACCTGTATTGCAACCAACATGCTCAAAATAAACGTTACTACTTCTACTGTTATGATAATGCGGAGGATTCTGGAAACACGTTAAACACATTCTGTTGTGGAGTGGAGCTGAAGCCACTTACATGCATATAGCCATGATAACGTGTGAGATTCCATTAGCGTAGCCACTCCTCTACTTGGCCTCTTTGACCTGAGTCCCTGTCAGAAAAAAACATTATAGCTGGTTACCAGCAAAATTAGCATTTGTCTTGGTTTAAATGGTGGAATGCTGGTCAACCAGCATGACCAATCTGGGGAACCAGCTAAACCAGCACCAGACAAGTATAAACCAGTATAAACCAGTTTAGACTACCAGGGTTTCAGCAGAGTAATATTTGTTAAAAGAGTGGATTATGTCACGTAAATAAAGGTATTACTAGACTTCGGTATGTAACAGTTAATAATTTCTTCTGTTCTGACCTTTGCAAATTTTCTCCACATACTAAACATAATGTTTTCATTTTTCTTCTCTAGCCAGAGATACAACACCCACCCAACAACACCCATCAAATGAAGTTGTCATTTTAGGCGCCTAGCCAACTAATGACTCTCCCTTTTTCTTTCTTTCTCTCCATCTTCATGATAATGTCCTCTATGGAGACAGATCATTGTACTAGGCCTGTCAGTATTTATTAGTTGGTGCTGCATTTAAACTCTTCCCCCTGTCCTGTTCAATACTCATCTGCCAGCCTGTGCCGGAATGGCTGTTGTTGCGCTCGATCCATTCCCCCTTTGAACTGAAACGAAGTGACTGTGTAATGAGTTCCTCTCTGTGTTCATGACCCCACTGGCATACGGATGGATAAAAAGAAAAGGGAAAACAATGAAAGAAGGACGGAAAGAGGTGGATAGAGGAGGATGGGAATCATTTTTCTCTCTCTGTGACTTTCTGTGAAGACACTAAAAGAAAGCAGAGCTAATTTTGCCCAATTTACCATTTATGAAAGCATGGCTGACAGCTTGTAGACAAACCTGCAAACAAACTCACATGAAAGAAACATTGAAGATATTATGAATTCCTGGTTATTTCTTTTAGCAAACACCCCCACCCCCACCCCAACCCCTCCACACACATACACATGGACTGCAGAATATATTTTTGATCAGATTCAGTGAATCAGTGGTTTGAGTGTCAGGCACGACAGGTTCTTCAGTGCTGGTTGTCACAGTCTCCTCTATGAGTTGCTCTGACTTGAGAAATTGGCTATTAGTGCTCTACAGTGCTTCATATTTTTGTTCCATAGATGTCAATCACTGCAGCCTAAACTGCTATCAAGACAACAGTGAGTTTAATCTGTTCTCAGTGTCCTATGATAGTTTGTCTCTGCTGATAGAGAGAGATCTGACAGGTTACATTCAACTCAGAACAGAATTAAACCAACCGATAATAAGGAAGCAGAGGTCAAGTAAAGTTTATTTTTATTGCATGTATTGTGACACAGGTAGGTCTGTAAGTAGGGGAATTCCACCAGTTTTTCTGAATTTCTGCAGAATTCACTGGTTGAGAAGCAAAGAAAGTCATTCAGAGTGGTTTGACAAGAAATTGTGCATTGTTGATAAACTTACAGACTCAGATTTCTTTACAGTGGTGCTGATAAACTCACTGGATAAAAAATTAGTCACATGCATCATTTTTTTTTTTAAAACTTGTAATACGTTGACCTCAGTGGAAAAAAACAAAATACAGGACAAAATGTAAGATAAGGGCCCTTTAATCCTCTTGACTCTTATTCCAGCCCCCTCAACACTCTCCGCCCACCCGTTTCAATACTGATTTTAACAATTACTCATGCACTTGGCTGTAGCACTTCCCTTCAGGGCAATCCCCAATTCCATCTTAAGGACTTATTACTTTATTAGCTCAAGCGAATTTTATTAGATGAACCCTTGAAGGTGTGGAGGGGTTGAGTCACCATAAGAGTCTACTTCAGCAGCCGAACAAGCCCAGAAATATTTGCAGCCTGGCGCATTTCCCTTTTCAAACTTAAAAAAGACAGCTATTTATGAGCCATAGCAATAAACTAATGCTTAACATTTCAAAACTGTAACATTTAATTTACTGGGCTTTAAGCTGAATAGCTCTGTCAGGCTGATAAAACTTCATCACTTCACTCTGCTAGCTTGCTTTTTAGCAAGCAAAAGGCTTCACAGCTAACAGCAAAAAAAGAAAGGCAATGCATCATGATTTTATACCAAAGCTTATATAGGCTGACAGAACAATTATTCACAAATTTCATGCATGTTATATTCAAGGTACTCGAAAAATATTTTGCAGTGCAAAGTTTACATGGCTAACCTAGCCAAGGGTGACTGCGTTCCGAGCGAAAAAGTCCCCTCTCTGCTAAGAGTGGCCGCTTGTGCAGTGTAGGTATGACGCACATCTAAGCTAAGAGTCAAAGTTGACAAGGACATGTAAAAAATGTTTTGAATTATTTTTATCCTCTTTCTTTTATCCTCTCTTTTCTTTTAATTTGCCCCCTCCCCTCTTCTGTCAGCATTGCACAGGCCCCAGCACAGGGCCAGCGCAGTGCGTGTTAGTCAACTGAATCACCGTCTCTCCTCAGGGTTCTCACCTTTGTTGCATACTTCATTTCTGCTGCATCCCATTACCTGCAAATGGCCTGCGGGATACCATGCTCTCTCTCTCACACAGGGACAGTAGCTTGTTTGCTCTCTCTCATTACCCTCACATGGCTCAAGGGTTTGTCCTAGACCGTGAACTCTAATCTTACAAACAGTTTCATCTCAAACCTCAAGACAAGGGAGTGACTCACACATTTTATTCTCCTTTTTCATCAATAATAATCTACAGAGCCTATGCGATTCAAAGAATGACATTTGTGGTGTAATTCTGCAGCCTCCGTGGGCTCACCCCCTCTGTGTGGAGCAGGCTTGGCCAGCTGGGCAGGTCATTAGGACTCTCCCTCTCCGCTGTGCAGGATCACATCCACTGTGCAGAGGAAGAGCCAGACCCCAGGCTATGAAATAAGTGGGCCGTGTTGTGTGCGATTGCTGCAGTGATGGCTCAGTCCAAACAAGCACAATAATGACATTGGCTAAAGATGGAGGTGTAGGCTGAGTATGATGTATATGAGAGACAGTGTGTGAGAGCATCTCATTCTTCAGAGAGAGGAAATCACCTATTCACGCTCCGCCCACAAATGTGTTTTATAGGTACTGTTTGTGAGGCTGGAGAAGATCTCTTTTAACCTAATGAGAAACTGTAGCGCACAACTCAGTTTCTGTCAAAATACATGCATTTATGGTGCATTATTAATTTTATATATAAAAGTTTTGTCAAAATCTTACTCAGTTAAAAGACATACATATATTTGAGTAAAAGGGACAAGTACCAGCACTCACACATACATATATAAAAGTAAGAAATAAATGTTTTAATAATAATCTAAGGAGTTAAAAATTATATTTTTTCTCTTAGAATGTATTTGAGTATGAGTACATATATTCAATTTTAGTAACTGAGCAAAATCCAAATCTTTCAACATATTATTCAAAGCTCCAGTATGTATTTTTTTTTTGTTGAAATTGAAAGAAGTATCAATATTGAGTCATGAGGAAAAAAAAAAAACACATTATGGTGTCCATGCACTGCTGCAAGTCACTCGAGAGTCAGAAGTGTCGGGTCCGATTTCTTGGGAGTCTTTTGGACCACGTGATACATCATTAGATATTAATGTCTCACACACAGGCTCAACAAGAAGGTCCAGCTCACTGTTTAGGTCTCAAATGCAAAATCATCATTATATTGATGAAGATATGATGAGAATAGTAGATAATTCGTTTACATCCTTGGAAGACACATCCAAGCGCTTACAACTGATGAACAAAATGTCCACCAGAGAGGTCTCCAAATCCCCAAAACTTACATAGTGTAGCTTTAAGTATAGTAATGAAATACAATTACTGAAGTATTTACCACAACTGCACATTATTGCGCATTTGCTTTTCCCATAATGTTGGTGTTTTTGTTTGGCTTCTCAACCAAATATTTATCCCTAAAAGCCTTGTTTACACACACACACATGCAGACACACGCACAAACGACACCTACATTTATCCTAACAATGTGATCGTTCCGACATTTACAAAATAAATGCACATGAAATCCAAATTTAGGTCTTTCAACAAAAGATCAGTTTTGCACTAAAAGTTTCCTCCAGGCTGAACAAGATTTTTGTCAACATTCTGTAAAGTCTGTCCGGGTTCACAACTGTAGCTACCACACTTGTGGGCAGGACATGGATAGGTCAATTAGAGATTAAGGAGCAAAAGAGGCCTCCCCCATCAGAGACAGAGGGAGAGAGAGAGGGTGGGGGGTGGAAGGGATTTAATGTCCCAGGAAGGAGAGAGAGAAGTGTGTCTGAAACATCTCTAAATTGCCGAGCACTCTGTCCACCCCCACTTTCCTTTTTAAAAACTCCATATATTGAGTTGTTCAGCAAGCTAGTGACCCAACATTTCTACCCTGTCTCCATAGCAACAAGGCCACAGGTCAGCCCCCATTAAGCTCTGTTACCTCTAATCATTACAGTTCCCTGCTGGCTGTTTATTGGGTAGAGCATGACCGTTGACCTATCCTGACCCCAGAAGGCACAAAGAGGTCACAGACTTTCAGCCACACACCCAGCAGAGAGTGATGACCCTGAGGTCAGGGCGGATTATGATGTGGGAAATGTTCTGCTGCTTCACTGCCTCACTGTTTAGCAGTGCACTGACTGAATGTAGAGGCAAATAAGACACAGTCAGATAAATTATGGTCTTCACTGACTTGCACTGCCCATCACCCTGAAGTCTTTGGATGTTTAGCTGGAGTGTACTTTTTTCACCCCTGTGATTTTTTTATCACATGATCTTGTATTGTATTTTTTTTTTTTGGTATGTGTTGTCTGGCACTGTGTTACTGTCTAATCAAAGACTGGAAATAAAAGCATTAATTAAAATTAATTATATATATTTTATCACTTTTACTTTTTCAGTTGCACGATTCATCAAATCACAGCATTTAATAGAAAAAATCTTGCTTTTCTGTAATCCTTCATTAAAATGTACAGACTTTTTTATGTCCCTAAAATGTCTTATGAGATTTCAGCACATCATTTCACACCAGCAGGTTAGAAAAAATAATATTAATATCATTTTCTTTAAACCTCTCCACTCTATACCCTCTCAGGCAGCGTAGAGACCCTCACCGATAGCCTGTTTCCATTGAAAATACATCAAAGTACAGAATAACGTGTTACGTTTTTAAGTACTAAAAATTATCCTCTAAATTCACATGAGAACAAGAAACAAATGTGCCTATCAGTTGCATATGAATAAAATCTGTTACATCAACATATTCCATGCCAAAAGAAAGGAACTGAAGGATGTTTTATTCATCTGCAGCTGATGTTTCAATGATATCATTTTAAAGCACCAGTTTCAGTCAGTAAAAGGGTTCCTGCAAAGGTTTTGTTAATGTAAAACAGCTGTTTACTAATACTTTGGGTTTACTCTCTTAAAAGGGTAAAATGTGTGGAATGTGTCACTATTCCCAAAGTAGTACTGTCACATTTATTACCATTTACATTTACATTTATCTCCAAACTGCTGATGGGCAGTGCAGATATCTGTGCTATGTGCTACTGCACTGCCCTCAGCATCTGGGCTCTGTGTGTAGGTATTACAGAGAGAGAGAAAGAGAAACACACAGGCTGACAGAAATAAAAAAATGAGCTCTATTCATGTGACATGAGCAAATTCATGGCTCTAGTCTCAGCTTTCTGTATTCAGACATCAATAATCGCTCTCTGCTCCCCTCCCAATGCGAGCCATTTATGTGCCTGTTCAGATGTGTGTGTGTGTAAGTGTGTGTGCATGTCTGTGGTTTGTGTGTAATGCCACCCTGGAGAGAAATAAATTCTGACTCGTAATAACACATCCAGCTGGGTGCATTGACCCGTCACTGTCTCTTTCCCTCAACTCCATCTTCTTTAACAAACACACATACACACACACACACACACACACACACACACACACACACACAC
>JAILXH010127977.1:21226-31458 GCA_023558415.1 Piaractus mesopotamicus
GCAGGGGAATGAGATAATTAAGCCTTGACCACAGCTTAATAAGGCATGATCTCATTCCTATGAGTGGCCACAACTTAATTATCTCATTCCCATGCCTTACTAAGCCAACTCGTTCCCATGCGGGGGCTCTGTAGATTTTGTCCCCTTACAAGTATAAACTCTTCTGTTAAAAATGAGGAAACCTCAGTTTTCCATGCTATGTGCCCTTTAAGAATAAATCTGGGTTTCTTAATTGGTGTGAGGAAAACAATTGGCAGTAGGATTTTAACTTTAGATATGTGTGTCATGATGTCAGCTGTCGCAAAGCGCAGCTTGGTGCAAAATGACTGTTTGGCCCCCCAGGGACGCTTTCTGGTCAGCGAAAGTTCTGTTGAACCGTTGAGACAGCACTGTGTCTGATTAATGAATTACGTCAGCACTGAGACATCATCCCAGCTACGTCGTCTGGCCACTGCATACAATTTAACTATATGGGCAAAAGAGTATTTTTTAGCCTTAGCTGACCTGAAACAAACTTCTACCTGTTTTTTAAGCATTTTCATATGACTAAGTGTGTTTACTTTGTAGCAGCAGATGGCAAAGCCTTCTATTAGAGCGCTGTATTAGATTAGCCTAGCCTTGCACTAGCTGCTAACCTTTGAAATTCGAATCTACAGATATTGATTTGGAGCTGGACACGGGTTCAGATCACATTTCCAGATCTAAAGTGCATTGTGTAAAAATTCATTACAGACTTTTAACAGAGATGTGAAAATGTTTCCTGTCTTGCCTTTTCAAGAAGTAGATTTCAGAGCTACATCCAGAATCTGCTCAAGCTGCAGCTTTCAGTTTTTCTGAAAGGAAAAAAATTCATGCAGACATTTTTGTCCTCTGCCTAAATTAAGGACATGAGCACATCAGACTTGACTTTATTATACAAAAAGGTCCATAATCATGGCAACCATCTTCCATTTATTTAATTTCAGCCAATAAGTGCAAGTTATTCATTTTTCAGAAGGTATTTCTGAGATTAAATATGAGATATTCTACTTGCAAAAGGAAGCAAAAAGTCAAAGAAAAATAAATAAAAAACTGTCTGGTTTTTAAGAAAAAACTTGAAAAGGTTCAAGATGTGTAGCTGCCAAGAAGAACTTCACTGAGAAAAGGAGACGGACACATCAAACAAAGAAGCTGAACAATGGACTGACCACCCCAGAGTCCAGACCTCATCACTGAATGTGTTTGATTACTTCAGAAAACGATCAACCAATTTCTAAGACTGAACTTTGGAGGCGTGTCTGCAGATTTCTGAAAGTGAGTCTCCTGAAAAGAACGGAAGCTGTAATAAAGGTAAAGAGTGACACACTGAAAATTCAAACAGCTGATATTAGATTTAGTTGTTGAGGCATCTGTGCTTGTAACTTACCTGCCATTCTGACTGTAATTAAAAAATGAAGGGTGGTCTCTGACTTTTGGACAGTACTGTGGCATGTAAACATTGTTAGTTTCAGTCACATGACTTGGACTTGAATCAGATTCAAGTCATGAATTTGACGACTTTAGACTCAACTCAAGAAAATTGAGAAAAACTTGCGACTCAACTTTGACTTCAACACCAATGACTCGGACTTGGACTTGGATTTCAGCCTCATGGCTCAAAAAGACTTGAGACTCAAAGTGAAAGGAACGTGGAGAATCTGACTGCAGACGGGACTTTACACAGTCGATTATTTTTCATGTGAATGAATTAGTTTCACCATCATTTTGCTCTCTCTTCTGCAAACTTCAGATCGGCCGTTGGTTTCTGTTGTCGTCTAAATGCAGTTCGAAATAGCGGTGGCTTTAAATTGGCTGAACTAGTTTTAGTGCTAAGCTAGGTTATATTTTAATCATGTGCACCCAATGTTCCCAAAAATTACTCGAAGATTAGGACTATGGACTTGGGACTCGACTTGAGACTCGCCTTCACTGAGTCTGGATTTAGGTGTCAAGACTTGAGACTTACTTGTTACTTGCAACTTAATGACCTGTTCCCACCTCTGTCATTCACATATATATTAAAAACAAAAACACCCTGTTTATTTCTAAACGAATAAAGGGAGGTCAGAAACGCTCATGTTAAAACAAAGCATGATCGCACAAATGGCAAAAGGGGGAAAAAATAGAGCAGTAGAGAATAACCAGAAACTACAGGTCAGTGCATTAGCCACACCGCAATGACCTGAAAAGCACACTCCCAGGGAAATATGACTATTTTCCCCCCTTTTATCCAACAGTGAATGTGCTGGTCATATTCTAATCACGGTTTTATTATTCGGGGACAGCCCTATCGGCTTGACTTGGCAGTAACGGTGGCGGTGTGTGAATGTTTATCCTGCGCTCGGTAAAACGGCAGCGTGCTAATTCGGCCTGCTCCATTAGAGCCTGCATTCAGCTGTGTAAACTAATGGAAATTGGGATGTGCTACTGCCCTCTCTGTGAGCTTTGATGCAGACATAGGCTATTTGTCCATGCTGTTAGTCATGCTACGCTAGTTCTGTTGTCTGTTGTTTTGCTTGGCCTTCCATAACTGGATTCTGGGGCATTTTGGAGGCTATTTGCTAGCTGCACTGTTTAAAGAAAATGATTAACTCTGGCCTTATTGCTTTTTATAATTACCACTTCAGTGTGTGTTTAGCCTGAGCAGCTAGCGTAATTGATGCGCAGTGCTGTGCAGGGACATTTGTTTAAACAGTTCTCTGACATAACTAGAAAAATGGCTTTTGTTATGTGACTTCTGCATCTGTTCACAATTACAGCATGAAAAATGTTGTGCGCTCTCTTAATGTTTCCGCATAATGAAGTTGGAAACTTTAGCACAGTGTTAGCATGCAGGGAAAACAGTGTTGAGCTAGTTCATTGTGAGAAGGCACAAAACGTTATCAATGAAAAAAACAACAGTGACCTGGAATCAGCTGCCCCGTGTCTCTATAACATGGTGAGTTAGCTGGGGGCGGGTGAGTTAGCTGCAGCCGAGGTAGGCTGCATTTCTCAGCCGCTACGACATAGAAGCCTGTTCCAAAGTGAAGCACACGTCATATAAAGCCCAGAAATGCTGCCTACGTTCTGAGTGATTTCGAGGATGCAACTGATGTATCCTTCCGGGCCTTCAGTTACCCACAGAAAAAAAAACAAAACAGCATCACGAAAATGATGGTAAACGAAGCCGTTGGAGCAGAGCTTGTTTTAAAATGTAAATTCGTCCATATATTATATATTGGCCTATTCAGAAGTATTTGTATATATGTAGTTTATCATTCTGCATAAGCTTGCTGGCATATTAGCCACTCGTTAGGACTGTTCCTTTCGAGTGACCAATAGGGTACTAGGGAGTCTTCATAGGACAATCCTACCGAGGACCCGCCCTACCTTGGCTGCAGCCTAGGCTTTGGAACGTGGCTATTATTATAACCTTCCCCACCATCACCATGTTTGCTGTTGTTAGAAACTTTAACTCTGGATTGCCCTCTAGTGGATGTACTGCTTAACATCCATGCCAGCGTAAAAGCCGTATGGAAGTATCTGGGCAGTGATGGTTACATTGTTTGAAACGAATGTGCTCTGTTTCATACATAGAGGGAGTATAAATGAACCTTTACTCTGATAGCAGTGGCGTTCCTGCTGAATGCGAGTGAAGTTACTGCAAGTGAAATGTTGGTAAAAGTAGAGCGGATATTGTGCGTTATCAGTAGATTCAGTTGATAATTCCATAAAATTCTAAATTCTGAATATACCGCTGTGTCCTGAATTAATCCACAAAGGCAGATTTAACTATTGGTCAGTTAGTTAGATAAATAACTGTCATGTGTGTCAGGTTTTTGTGTGAATGGTTCCTCTTACATGCAGTGCTCTATTTTTACTTTTAACATCATAACTGCCAGACTAAGCTAAATTTTACAGGGCTTATGATGGGTAACCATTCACAGTGTCTGCTGGATGAACCAAATCTAACTGCAAAAAAAAAAAATGAAAGAAATGATTTAAGGGCTACATTTAAGACTGAATTGCAAATATGTGATGGGCCACACGAAGCTGTATAGCCAGTTGGATGGGATAGTTTGAGATGCCTGATTTTAGACTTAAAAGACGAAAACTTACCTTATATCAGCACTCTGAGAGGGGATGACAAACAGGCTCAAGAATGTTAAATATACTTTCTACACTTTAGCGTTTGCATTTTGACTCATCTGAAGCAGCAGAGGGATAAACTTGTGCTGACTGAGCAGTAGGTGAGGGCAGCAGTGCTATGGAGGCTCACCTGAGGGACGGAGACAGGCAAGGAGAGGACAAGGAGGGCTTCTGTGGTTTATATCTGCGCTGTGGCAGAAATGTCTCAGCCATTCTGTGATGTACTGTACTGATGTTTACACTCAAAATCATGCAATTCCCAAATGACCTCAGTGTGCTGAGTGAAATTAAAGAAGGATTTTAGAATTTGACATGGTTTCCAAAGGCACTAAACACAGAACTGAGGTTCAGCTCAGGTCAGACCAGCTCAGAAAATGAACATGCTTTAAAAAAAAAGTCACATAATTTCTCTAAATGTAATGTTTTGTGATGAAATGTCATTTTTTTAAGTGATTATTAATTTTGTTGAAATTATTGCATACTTTCTTACCAAGTAATAGCTAATTTTTTTGACGTTGTCAATTTTTGTCTTGTTTTCAATAGTTTTAGTTCAACCATAAAACAGACAAAAAAGTATTTTTTTCCTCCTAAAAACTACTTAGTTTTTTGTAGATAACCCGCTAAACTGTCCACTCCCACAGGTCGAAAGACTCTAATAAGCACCTTCCTTAGTAAATCTAGCTCTGTATGTCCAAAAGTGTTCTGATGCCCTGCCTAATTATTTCAGCTATGTTAAGGCACACAGGTGTTAAATTACATGGACACAGCTGTGTAATCTCAATAGAAAAGCATTGCCAGTAGAATGGAGCTCTCTGGAGCAGCCACACCATCCACAAAGCCAAGCATCAGTTAGAGGCGTGTTAAACTCCCTGACACTGGAACTTTGAGCAGTGGAAGAAGAGAAGATGAAGCTTCCTTGAACTCCTTTGGGCTGAGTTGTAGTGATGAAGCTCAATCAAGCATCTTTGGGATGAGTGGTAGTGATGAAGCTACACTGAACTCCTTTGGGATAAGCAGTAGTGATGAAGCTTCATCGAGCCCCTTTGGAATGAGTAGGAGGGATTGAGCACCATTGAACCCTTCTGGGATGAGTTGCAGTGATGATGCTTCAGTAAACTCTTTTGGGATGAGTTCTAGTGATGAATCTCCATTGAAAACATTTGGGACAGGCTGTAGTGATAAAGCTCCATTGAACTCCTTTGGGATGAGTTGCAATGATGAAGCTCCATTGAACCCCTTTGGAATGGGTAGACATGATTGAGATTGAGCATCATTGAATCCCTCTGGGAAGAGTTGTAGTGATGATGCTTCACTGAACTCTTTTGGGATGAGTTGTAGTGATGAAGCTCCATTGAACTTCTTTTGGTATGAGTTGTAGTAATGAAGCTTCACTGAACTCCTTTGGGATGAGTTGGAGTGATGAAGCTTCATTGAACTCCTTTGGGATGAGCTGTAGTGATGAAACTCCTTTAGTTGTGGTGATACCTTTGGACATATAGTGTACATATTTTCATATAAAGCACTACTACAACTGTTAAACAAATTAAAAATGTATAAGTTCATGTGTCATTACTAGAGCTGTCCTGAACAAGCATTTTACAGGCTTCGGGTTTTTGAGCATTTTTGGTATTGTCCAGTGATTTAAAGTGCTCCCACACATGTGACTTCTTTAGCATCTTGGCTCTATTAATTTCAGAGGTCACGTGGAAAGCGGTGCTTTCTTATTTTCTAACATTTTCCACATTAACAATAGCTGTGTCCCAATTCAGGAGCTGCATCCTTCGAAGAAAGTGGTCTACGAAGGCGTGTCATTTGAAGGCTGCATAGACCCGCGAAGGCTGAACCGAACTGAGACGGTCTGCTCTGCAGCGGATTTCCTGTTTGCGTCACACCACCGCTGTTTCCGCCTTTACCGTCGTCATGAACCGCCGCTCCTTTCTGGTTCTTTTAAAGCTCTTTAAAGATGGAGCCAGAAACTTCGATTTTAGTTTTTTTTATTTTTTCATTTTTTTTTCAGAGCTGGAGATGCTTCTCTCTGTCTGCTCCTTGCTTCCTTAAACGAAAGGAAACCTTAGCGTATATTTAGCTTCAGACCACATTGACTTTTTTTTAACATTTGTATCGTTAGCTATTCGAACCTATTAAAGCTATTAAGCTATTAAACCCAATACTTATGATTTAAAAGTGAACTCTTCAGTTGCCGTTCGCTCCTCTGCTGACTACCCATCTGTGCTGGAAGAAGTCTGTGTGTGTTTCTGGCTCTTTTTAATGGACTCTCCTGTCACCGCGGCTCAGTTCAGTAGTCTATCAATGTGCTCTGAAGCACACACACACACACACACACAGTGTCTCTTTGGGGCAGGGTTAACACTCTGCCCGTAATGAGCCATAAAAACGCTGCTCTGGTCACAAGAACACGAGCAACATACTCAAAACAAACAAACAAATCTGTGAAACTGCTAAATGAAGTCAGTTACTGCATAGTCATTCAGAGCTGTGGTCTTTAAGATAAACAGGCAGATGCTAATTGTGTGTTACCTCTGCTAAAGTTACTAGCCCAGTGACATCATTATTTTAGCATGCAGTTAGCACCATGCTAATTGGTGAGGTATAAGCTTCCATTAGTGGCTACATTAGAAAGAGGAAGAAACTTTGTACATTTGATTTTTTTTTTTTTTTTTTTTTTTGGTAAACCATTTACGTTACTGTTTTTATTTGTAGTTTCTACATAAATATGAAAACATCCAGCCTTTCTTTGGAAATCAAAGATATGAATATTGAGTTTGTGCTGCAGTAACAGCCTCTACTCTTCTGGGAAGGCTTTACACTAGATGTTGGTGTTGCTGTGAGGATTTGATTGAACATTAGTGAGGTCAGGTACTGATGTTGGATGGTCAGTACTGGATCACTCCAACTCATCCCAAAGGTATTGGAGCTCCATCACTCCAGAGAACACAGTTCCACTGCTCCACAGCCCAATGCTGGGCGGCTTTATACCTCTCTAACCCACAATTGGCTTTGGACCTGGTGACATTAGGTTGATCCAGAGTGTCCCATTCTATTGGTCAGTGCTTTTCTATTATTATTATTAAGGCCTGTGTCATCAATGGGTGTCCTGAAAGTAGGCGAAATCACTCATTAGAAGGACTGTTTGAATACTTTTGGATATGTAGTTTACCTTAAACATATGGCCCTTTCTATTAGATTCTTGAAGGGAAATGACACTATAGCACTGTTACAGAGTATAGAGGAAAGCTCTTTAGTCTTTGTCCATTTGTGGTCAAATTTGTGCTTTTTCTGTCTTCATTACCCCAACAATTGCGTGAAATTAGTGCTTAGAGATTGTTTAAAATGTTTAAAGAGTTTGTAATGAGAATAAACTCCAGTAAAATGTGTTTGGAGCATTGTGCCAGTTAGGGAAAAAAAAACAGCCCAACTTCAGTTATTGAGAATTGGGGAGCTAAATCACAATAACAATGTGTAAGCAATCGTGAAGACGTGTAATGCATCTGAGACTTCATGATGAAACGCAGCGTTAGCAGTTATACAGCAAATGAATCACTGGAATCATCATCATGTCCACTCAGAGTTACTGAATTATTCACTCTGAACGAGCCGAGAGATTTATGACAGGTTGCATTTGTCTTATTAACCATAAGTCTTTCACTGTGTGCAAATCACAGTCAAAATAAATGAGTAAATATAATGTGTCATAGTTTGAAATGCTATGTGTTTGTGTATGTAGTTTGTCCTGATTAGTATTTTAATGATTAGCTTTACAGCTTAGTGCTTATGCAGTGTTTGTAGAGGAACATTAATGAATAAATCCTCTATTATTTGTCCTGTCCTGCTCCATGAGTAGTTCTGTCAGATTTTTGTCATGTTTTTTTTCTGCTCTAGCACACCTAGTTTTACTAAACAGCTCTCCTGAGGTGAAATGGGTGACATTTGAAACACTAGTATTTCCCTGTTTTAGCCTTCCATCAACACCGAAAATACGTCTAGATTAGTAGTTCGGACAAGATCTTTATTTTAGTTTTTGTTACTGTGCCTTTAAATGATCTCTGTTTTGACTGGCTGTCCTGTATTGTGCCTCATTCAAAAAGCAATCTGAGCTGAAAAACATGCTACATATTACATAAATTAATCTTCCTCAAACTTTTTTATTATGCCAAACTGTTTTATTATCAAAAAAACAAAAAGCAATCGGTTTTGGGCCCTTTAACCTCTTAGAATCTCATGCTTATTACATACAAAGGCTTATTATGCAGTAACTACAGGGACTTCAGTGTAAACTGGCTGAGCTATTCTTAGGTTATAGAAGTGTGTAATGAAACTTTGGGTCTGCTGGCAGGACCTGGATATTTCAGGCTTTAAAGAGGGAGGTGTTATCAAACTGGTATTTTATACATCTGTAATACAATAACAGAGTTTGAGAGAAGGTTTAGGAATTTGTAATGAGTTAGTTTTTTTTTTTTTTTAAATAATAACCCCTTATTCCTGTGCCTAAAACACTTCAGGGGAGCTTAGCAAGCAGGGGGAAAGATCTTTCCACCAACCCGACACATCGCTCTCATCATGCATGGTGTGACTGTGACAGATGTACTGTTAATTTTTATCCACGGTGTCAGTTTACCCTTCAAACAGAATGACTCTGAACACAATAAACCCCGTATGTCAAACACAAGGCCCAATCCTGTCTGGCACACGCAATTATTTTACTGTTAATATTAGCCCACTTCACAATCTGCTGCACTACAATTCCCAGCTTGCACTGCAACATAATGTGCGCTCCCTCAACAACAATCTACACACCAGCTGAGTTTCAGCTGCAGTTCAACCAATATAAACACTTAGCTTAGCAGCTCAGAAATTGATCTCAAGAGTGTATGAACTTGCAGCAAGAAAAGAGGGCAGGTGTCTAGATCAAGAAAATAGGTAGGTTTAAAAGATCTACCTTCTGGGGACGTTTAAAGAGGTTTGACAGTTATTTGTAGGTAACGTACCCTCTTGTTATACACTGACATGCCAAAAGTGATGGGATAGCAGCATGTAAATTGATTATGAAGTGGTGTTAGCTCAGGGGACAGCTTGGGAACACTCACACCTGTATAAGATGTGAGGTGTTATCTTGTGATGGTGACCAGTGGTGTCTGGCTAGAATTGTCTGCGCGAATAGACAAGCGACTCTGGCAGAAATCACATCCACGTTCAATACAGGAGGCCCCACACGCATATCCCGCAGGTCAATGCTGCGTTCTTTAGCTTCATTGGGATATGGGAGCAGAAGATCCACCAGAGTGCCTCTGTTAACACCATGACACTGGATGCAGTGGACTCATGAGGTTGCTAACTGGACCCTAGAGGACTGGCAACATGTGGTGTGGTCCGATGAGTCACGATGCCAATTGTTTCGGGCTGATGGAAGGGTTCATGTGTGGCGCAGACCCCATGAAGTCATGGACTCCAGTTGTCAACAATTTTAGGTAGTCATATTCCTTCACATAAAACAAACACTACTATGTAACAAATCAGGTACGTACGCCAGCGCCGACATTCAGCGTCAGTGCACTTTGACTCAGGGCAAGGTCCAATTTCTCAGCTCGTCACTGCACGCCGTTTAGCATTTTGCCATTACTACATTCTATTAAAGCCAAAATGAAGTAGAATTACAGACATTTATTTGTTTATTTCACAGAAATATTAAGGCCTAGAAGGCATGAGGGTTCCCCAGATGATACACTATCATGTGACTTGCTTGACTGATTTCATATTACATGCGAAGGTGATCAATCATGAGACTTATTAATGAACAAAAGTCATTTGTGTTCAAAACTGAGCACACGGCATAAATATGAAATGAATTCCAATTGCATAAAAACACAAGCGCGCACGCACATTTTAACATTCTGAACCAGTGATTGCTTTGGGCAAACAGCCAAAGCACCGGTCCACTCTAAACCCCTCCATTTCATTTCTCGCTCCCTCTCTCCGTCTGTCTCCCTCTACATCCTTCTGTCCTTCATTCTGTATTCTGTTAAAGCAGAGCTGCTCTGTGTATTTCACACACACACACACACACACAC
>JAILXH010128006.1:1717-14137 GCA_023558415.1 Piaractus mesopotamicus
TCTTGTCTTGTTTATTTTACCACTTTTTTCAATTTTTACTATTTTTTACATTAGCTTACTCAGCTGATTCTGCAGGTTGTTGGAACGTAGCTGAGCTGTGCTTGTTGCTAGCGTAACTAGGTGAATAGTTAAGTAGTAAACAAAGTTTAGTACTGTTAACAAAATGATGAGAAGGTCGCAGTCTTAAGCCTTTCGTCCCAAACATCTGTGCGTATTAGTTATTAACCGAGACCGGCTGCAGTGTTCTGTCAGTTAATGTAACATATATTATTTTGTCAGTTATTCTTTTAGTGTTAAAAAATTTAATTTTGTTTCTCTCCGGAAGCTGCAGTGAAGTTGGCTAATTGGTGGTTGTCAGACTCACTATAGTGATGGGACATAATGCTTCATAGCTGCCCACCCCGAGTCTGTAACTAGGCCCTCCACCAAAACAGAAATTCTGGTTACGCCATTGGTTGGTGTATTTGTATATTAAACTCATAGTAGCTGTCCATGGTGCTGATGCACTGAAGTGATTTAGTCTGTTAGCCTGTTCTCATTTCATCACTAACTTCTCCCTTGTGTCTCCTTCTCTCTCTATCACTCTCTGTCTCTCTCTCGCTTGCTCTCTCTCAGCCTCCGAGCCCAATCTGAAGGTGCGCTCCCGATTAAAGCAGAAGGTGGCTGAAAGAAGGAGCAGCCCTTTGCTCCGCCGCAAAGACGGCACCGTGATCAGCACCTTCAAGAAGAGAGCCATCGAGATCTCAGGTAACATACAAATGGGTTCAGTGTTAAATAAATACATTAGCAAAACATCCGATTTGCAGTTTTCCCCTTATGTTAAGTGTAGTTGATCAGACAACTTTTGAACTGGAGCTAACTAACAAGTAATGGAATCTTAATGGACCCCATGTTTGCACTTTGCACAGTGAATAGCTAAATCATCACAGTGATAACTGGTATAAGCTTCCATTACTTGTTAGCTACTTTATTGTTGGTTGGGAAATTGCATAAATTTAATCATTGCTTTAAAATGATTGCTTTAATCATTGCTATTTGAAGGTGAATGAACATCTCTACCCAATAATTCATTTGTGAGCATTAGAATCACCTCCTTGAAGTTTCTGCTATTTCCAGTGCTGTTCAGAAGCTAATTTGCACACATTTTATTTCTACAGGAAAACATTTCAATTCTTTTTAGGCTGCTTTAAGGCCTAGATTTGGACTAAAAAATCCACTAAGCGATAATAAAAGTTGGTGTCATTTTATGTTTATATTTTATGTTTAATATACCTCAATAGTTTTAGTTAAATAAGTTCTGTTTGACTGTAAGGCTGTCAGCTCTCAGTTGTCTCAATTTCTTAAACTCAAATAAACAGCTAAAACTCATAGCCTTAAGTGGGAGTGGAGGCTCAGAATTATTTGTGTGTTTTGTTTTTTGTAGTTTTTCATTATTTCTTTTCATAAAAGCATAGTTTTATGGGTAGTTATTAGATTAAGGGTGGATTTTGGTCCATTTAACCTTTTTTTTTGTTATTCTAACTGTGATGGTGTTTTGTGTTCAAATTAAAGGTGTTCAGCCTGTGTTGCTGTGATGTTCTGTCCTCAAGTGGCACAGCTGTCTAAAATTTTGCCCTATCAGTGGGAAATTGTTGGTTTAATCCTGGTGATGGCAACAAAGTTGCTACTTGTCAGCCCATTATCTGTGATATCAGATACTGATAAAATTATGGGTCGTCAAAATCGGTCGATATATCAGTTATATCAGTGCCCTAATTTAGAAATATCTAGTCAGAGCATGTTGGTAAAACTTCCCACACCAGCTTGGCAATGTAGATGTTTTTTATATAAATACATATTTCTTATAAATCTCCTAATGTAATATAAACTGGCCCTCACTGTGAAAGAAACCTCAGCTGAGTTATTAAATAGCACACCAGAGCTCACACTAGCGGTCTGGTTGTAATGAATAACTTGCACATTATCTGTGTGTGTCACTATTGCAGCGTGCGTGAATAGCGAGCGGTGAGTGGTGAGTGGAGAGTAGGTCCTGCTGTTGACACGGCCCTGACCCCATCCGGTTCATCGTTAATGCGGACGCCTGAGCTCAGAGAGGCTAAGAATAGCTCTTTAAGAGGGGGTATCTTTAATGGTGGCCTGCAGGAGCACTGTCCATGATGTGGCAGACGTGTTTTGATGAAATGGAGCGTGGTAGGCCTTAGTCTACCCTATTTAGATAAAGAAAGAAACTGCTTATGTGGGCCAGGTCTGACAAGATGCTTAAAACACCTAAATCTAGCCTAGAGTCAGAAGCTCTCAGGCTGATTTCAGTTATTTTAAAGCAGTGGTTCAAATGCTGGTCATCACACATGCATTCAGAGTTTGAGCAGCAGCAGATCAACAATGAAACGCTCAAACACGGTGCTCTGCAGCTGCATCCGGTCTTTAGCTTACATGCTTTTTCACAGTAACAGATTTCAAGATATTGTTTAATGCATGCATAATACTGAGTAACTCAATATCTTTTGGTAATAATATTTTTTACCTGTCATTTTGACAGTTGTTACTGCAAACACTTGCATTTGTTAGATTCTGTTGAGATTGATGGCTATTCCTTCTCTAAATGACAAACACTAAAGCAACTTGTGTGCTAACAGTGCCTCCTGCTGGAGAAACTTCAGACTGCTAGACAGGAGTTCCAAATCCACAGGCACTGTACATATTAAAAATGAGGAGTTTCCGTCATTATAGCAGAGGTAGTCTGGAATTCAACTTTAGAGGCCTTTGGAAAACCATGATGCATTAGATTTTTCATAGTTTTATTAATTCTGTTAGGAATCACTAAGTCTAATTGTCATTTATGTATTTACAGCTACTACTAATAATGTGTCTCTGCTAAATAAATAAGTTGCAACTGCTAATCCCTTCCATTACAACTGTCATTTAAGACCTACCTCAATTTGATCTGCCTTTGAATTTCTGTCAGAAAAAAAATTGTAAAGTCTACTTAACTGCTATGATTTGAACTTTTTTCATGGTGCCTGGACTCTGCAATCCAGGTGCAACAACTGGAAGCAGAATGCATCTCTCCTACTGAAAAGAATGTGAAATAAGTGCATTGGTCCACAAAGAAAGTGTGAACCCCCTTATGTGGTGCCTATAAAAAGTACAGAGTATGAATATAACACAAGCGTCAAAATGCCTTCTGCTGTTTTAGCTGCGCAGCATCATTTTGTCAATATTCAATACATTACAGTATGCCATACATATACGTATGACATAAACCACATAAACAAGACTGTTTGACATTACTTAACATCTCTGTGTGGTTTAGGCATGCAGGTTGCATGATGCTTGCAGGTATCTCCTGCAAAACTGAAGAAGCAAACTTCAGACACCATATATGTCTTGACTGATCGACTATATCTGGGTTAAGGAGGGAACTGTGCAATTTTTGACTGGACATAATTGATGTTAAGAGCCAGAATGAGTCCCAGGTCAAAGTAAATCAGTCTGCAGTTACTTCCTTTGATGATGTGTAAAATGTCATATTTAGCCAGCATAGATGCATCCCAGTAAAGACAAGCTATGTGAGATGTGCTTCACTAATGTTGACATTTGTATATTTGTTTGTGTTTGTAGTCTCCTCAATGTGCAGCAGTGCTCCTGGCTCTGGCCCCAGCTCCCCAAACAGCTCCAACAGTGCCATTGCAGAGAACGGCTCCAGCGGCTCCGTCCCAAACATCCACGCTGAGGTGAGCCACACAGCACCCCAAAAACCTCTAAAGGGATTTTCTTTTTTAATTTCAGCACAGCTCCGAGTCATTAAGAGTGATTTGATGTGAAATAGTTCACTGTGGAGAAATTTACAGATTCTGATTTCTTTACAGTGGCTGTGATGGGAACCAGGGATCACAATTTCTGCACTGCAAATATAGCCATTTTATTTACTGTTCAGAATAACCAGTGATCCTTCATGTGTCTTCTGTGTTTTTATATGCAATGTTAATGGTTCGAAAATAGTAGAAAATCTGAAAAGATGAGTGCTTGGGGGGACTGTTCAGCCTTCCAACACTTTGCATGTGAAAAAAAGTGCATATTCGTGTTTGACTTTCAGAAACTGTGAAATTGCTGATTGATTACATTGTGATTGTGACGTGTTGCAACATACAGTCGCATGCAAAGTTTGGGCATCCCTGGTCAAATTACATGTTCTGTTTATTTTCTAAAATAAATAAAGTTTCTAGTTTTTATTTTCTAAACACATCCTCCTGCACATTTTAATGCACAGTTAAAAAAAAACAAAACATTTGGAATGTGCAAAAGTTATGGCACATTTTATACTGTATGTTTTATTTATTCCGATATATAAAATAAAAGAAATATAGCAAATAAAAAGACATTGTGCACTAAATTCAGGAGAAAATGTCATACTTAAGTATGCTTTCGGTAGAGGATATGTCACTTAGAAAAGACAACAAAACATGTAATTTGAGTAGAGGTATTCAAACTTTTGTATTACAAATGCACTTGTGAACCATGACTAAAAAGCCAGTGTTAGTTATGTGTTGGATCACCTTCTAAAGCTTAAGAATAGCCACTCATTAATTGTCGTTGTCGTTATTGTGTAATAATCCTCTGGATATTATAAGCCTGGGATTTTAATGGATTAATTCATGCACATAACCACAGAACCTCATCTGGATCATCAGAGATCTTGAACATCTAGCCGGGATGTTCACAGCTCACAGTAAAAGCACTGGGATTTGTTAGATGCAGTTTGCGTTTTGCAAGTAGCAATTAATAAGTAATATACAGTTGAGTTTGAGTGCTGCTTAGTTGTATTTAGAAATGATGCAGTACAATGATGCATTACAGCAGAAGAATGAGCAGCACTGCAGGGGTAGTGCACTGAGTGTGTCCACTAGCTGTCGGAGCATCGTAACCTTGAAAGAAAGTGTGTGCGTTTGTGTGTGTGCGCGCGAGTGTTTACCACAAAACACTAGCCGTAGGGCAGGAACATTGCAGCTGTCTGATTGACCGCCTTCAGTGACCAGCATATTAAACATGTTTAGCACATCTGAGTGTCACTCTGACTGTTCTAGCACAGCCAGTGAGTTTTTACAAGCAGACTTATTTACAAAATTAGACACATTATTTAATTTCTGTGGTAAATTCTGTATTATAGTGCTGTATTATAGACTATAGTTTGTGGTTGTAGCGCAAGCGTGAAAATAAGACATAAACTGATGGCACTGGCACGTGTGGGTGTGGCAGATATATTTTTAGTATTTTCCTGACCTGCAGCTCCGACTCTAGCCTGGCATAAAGCAGCGCTGCTGTAAACAGGGGTGGAGTTAGAGTGCATACATTATCAGCAGGTGTGGTTTGACGTGCTGCAGCTACGGTCAGTCAGATAAACTCCTCTCTTTCCCTTTAAGGCCCACATGTGCACTGCAGGTGCAGCTCTGTGATATTTTCCTAATGGCGGGAAGATTACTGCCTTTCCAGTATTTTTGTTTTAAGGAAAGAAAAAATTGGTCTGATATTTTGAAGTTCAGCATGACTCAATTAGAAATGACTCATAAAAAATACAGTATGATAAAATACACTAATCATTAATAAATAATTATTTTCCGTAAACAACAGTAGTAGTAGAAACAAATAATAAATAATAATAATAATAATAATAAGCCTTATTTCTATTGAAATGCACAATTACTGTTTATTTGCCGAATTTTACGTATTAGGGGAGCATAAAATGTGCTTTGTGCAAAGGTTATGGCACATTTTGTATTTTATGTTTTGTTTTTTTCCAATATGTTAAACTCAACATATACATAGAACTTGTGCACGATGAAAATTTGCAATGCGTTAAAAAAGAAAAATGCCATATTTAAGTTTGTTCCGTTAATTTGACTGGATTTGCTGAAAAGTTCGTGTGCGATTGTATATCAGTCTTAAAGGCACAATAACAAAAACATCCTGTTTAACTGTAAGGGACGAAAAGAGGTTTAAAAAAGGCTGTGTGCAAAAATGAATTACAGTGGTTTATGATGCATAAAACCGCACAGATGTCATAAGTGAACTCAAGGGAAAAATAAAATGCAAGAAAATGCTGTGTGGTTTAACCTAAGCTTATACAATGGCTAGCAGGTTTGAGAGCTCACTGAAAAAATTGTGTTTTTAAATGTGAGTAAAACCTGTAAAATCAACACAGTTTTCTCTTTCAGTGTTGATGTAATATATTTGATTTATGTGGAAATAATGTACATATATCAGTAAATGTAGATTCAATGAATCACTTTTTCAGTACAAATAGACCAGAACACCTAAAAGCCTGTATTATGCCTCGAGGAGCAGTGATGTTGGTCAAATGGGCTGTTTTGGGCCCTCAGTTCAGTTCATGTTTTCGTACGTCATAACATATTCATGTACGTCATTGTTGTCAGGGGAGTCAGTAATTGTTAGGTTGATGAATGCTATTTTATTTCCTCCTTGTGTATTTTTGGACCCTGTACATTTGTTATTTTTACAGCCAGAGCTCGCCGCCTGCCTCTAATCAATCCTCTTTATGCCTTTTGGGGAAATGAAAAAAATAACAACCATCCGCAGTTAAAGAAAGATTTCCCCCCCATAAGTAGGGCAACAAATATAGCACACATCAGTCTCGTCAGCCAGCGATTTTCTGCCTCATGATTCGCTCGATCGCTGCCATTCTCCGCAAGTGACCAATGACATAACCAGCAGCCCGTTATTGCAGCGGTTCGTACGTGCGCTCATTTGTACCTCGTCCCAAAAATAGCCACTGGAGATCGTTATTCCATAGCCGCTGCTGTCGGAGGAGAACGGGCATGTGGAGGGAGGATAGAACAGTGACGTCATCACTGCTTGGCATAATAAAACTTGTTATTTTAAAGTTCACTGTTAGAAATAAAGGTACATTTTTTGTTCATCAAGGTACAAACAATTTAAATGTTCTCTCAAAGCTACAACAGTGGTTTTAAGGTCCAATTGTGCACCTTGTGTTACCTTTTCATAACCTAATGTTTTAAAACAGAACAGTAAAATGAAAGCCTGGAGACGAGACGGGGTGTGTGGAGTCAGTACAATTTAGAAAATATAATTTCAGTGGATTATGGTACAGTTATGTTTCCTGACTAAAGGTACTGAGATGTACCCTTGAGGGTACAACCCCAGTGACAAGAGGCAGTTTTGTACCTTTATTTCTGAGAGTGTACTGTGCCAAGTCAAAAGCTTTTTTTATTTCCTGTCAGAAGTATAGGTTATTTATTTCTCATACGTGAAAAAAACAAGAATTTCCAAAACTGGAGTTTAAAAAAAATTACTAAATTATATATTAAACGAGAAAATGTGATTGCAAACAACCATTCAAGACCCGGTAGGCGTCCAAATCAGATAAACAGAACTTAAGGCTTTCGTCTTTTAGAGAAAATCAAGCTCCACTTTTGCATCCGATCTGAAAAATCCACAGGTGTTTCTGTCCATCCTTCTGCTGTGAAAAGACAACTCAATGACATGAGTCTGAAAGGATGTGTAGCTGTCAAGAAGCTCTTACTGAGAAAAGGAAACAGAACAAAACAGAAGAAACAATTTGCAAGTCAAACAAAGAAGCTGCTGATGTTCTCAGAACAATGGACTGATCACCACAGATTCCAGACTTCAGCATCAGTGAATGTGTTTGGGATTACTTGGACTGTGAGAAGCAGAAAATGCAACCAACTTCGAAGACTGAACTTTGGAGGTGTGGAAAAAGCAGATTTCTTTTTAAAATGAAAGCAAGTGTCCTGAAAAGAATGGAAGCTATAATAAAGACAAAAATGGACACAATAAATACCGAAAAATTTGATACTTCGTTTAGTTTTTAGACATCTGTGTAATAAATGTTTTCTGCCCTTTTCCTGGAGTTGACAAATGAATAACTTAATGGCTGTTTTGACTGGAAATTAAATAAATAAAAGGTGGTCTCTGACTTTTGCACAGTTCTGTACATTGAAATATATATTTTTTAAAACTACATATAATATAAACTGGAAGGTATTTTTAGACGTATTTAATACTAGCATCATACCAGCTGGGGTGTAACAATATAAAAAAAATTGCTGAGTTATATATTTTTGTATTAGGATTAGTATTTTGGGTTTGTATTAGGATCATTGTATACGTTTATTGGCAAAAGGGTGTTTGCAGACTTTTGAACAATAGTGTAGTCATCAGAGATTGTTGTTCCACAGCTCCCACTGAAGGAGAATGGCGCTGACATCATCGCTGCTGTAACCGGGGCAGTTTGCCATGAAATGAAAGTTCTTATTACTTCTCTTTTTTTGAGGAGGGGTTGTTTTCACAGTGGGACTTTTGTTGAGTCAGAATCGAAGTGACGTCATGCCTCCACTGCACGTCTGCAGCTGATTCACAGCAGCAGCAGAGAGTGTGTATGTGTGTATGTGCGTCCAAAACGGACCACAGAATGAAAGGGTGCGTAACAGTTTTGCGTTTTGAATGTAGGGGTGAAAGGGTTCTGCAGGGAGTGAATGAGCTATTTTCACTCAGAGTGCGTTCTTTCGTTAGGCTCGGAGACTGGGGGTCACCACCGCTGCCCCAAAAACACTTCACAGCCTGCGCCCAGTCACTGAGCCCAGTCACTTAGTTGGTGATTCAGCTCTAGCATCAACTATAAACAGTGAAAATGAACAGGAAAGACCTTGAACACTGCAATTTGTTTGTCCATGTAGAGTCAGAGCATAAATTTAGCTGCTTTCCTGTTTTTCTTTTTTTTTCTCTCAAATTTTTGAGAATTTTTTAAAATGAGGGGCCTATCTCCTACAATTACCCTGAATTCCTCTTGTGACATTTGTGCAGTTTTGTGTATGAAACAGACTATATATATATATACACAATTTGGGTTAAAAAAAAAGGTGCTATAAATTTTGCACAGGCCACAGGTTTTTGGAATTGCAGTTCCTGTAAATAATAGTCATCAATGGGACTTGCCATTTAACAACTGTCTTTAAGCAAGAGGGCTACAATTGCGGAGTCATAGCAACATACAGCATGCGAGCAGCTGGGCTTCAGCCTGGAACTACAGCCCATCTAGGAAAACAGTCAAATTTATTATAGCGGCCGTATGTAAATGTGTTCATGGTTGTGACATCACAACCACAACAAATTCAAAATGGGTTGTTGAATGTATAGATTGAATAAACTGGGGAGTGGATGGTACATTCTGCATCATTTCAACATGAACAATTTCAGCAAATTCAATATAAAGGTGTAATTTCTGTTGCAGATATGTTGAGAATTCAAGAGAACCTCATCCTGCAACCTCCTGCTCATATCTCTGCTCATCTCTCTCTCTCTCTCTCTCTCTCTGTCTGTCTCTGTGTTTGTGTGTGTCCGCAGCAGCTGCGTTCTCTGCACCAGTCTTTGAATGCGGACGGGACAGCAAGCCCCCTCAGTCTGTACACCTCTCCGTCTCTGCCCAACATCTCTCTGGGACTGCCAGCTAATGCACACATCACCGTGAGTGTTTTTTTTTTTTTGTTTGTTTTTTAGTTGCAAGACACCAATTACATACATTTATACATAAAGATATGTTTTGGCCAGAATTTTATGACATCAAACAAAGTAGTGTTGGTATACATCTTAAGGATGCGCTAATGTGATAGTTTAACCAAAAAAAACAAAATTTGCACAATTTCCCCCTTTACCACATATGTACTTGATAAGTTAAGGCAAGTTTGATGTCTTATTTTGTACAGGAGCTATGAGGCTAATGTACCTAACAAGTTATGGAAGCTTATATCTCACAAAACATATATTAATGAGCAAGCTTATAATTTAGATTTAAAGCTGCTATTTGTAAGGTTTTTTTGGTTAAAATTAAAAGAAGTTTGTGTCAGGAGGGAAAAAAAACACTAAAATATAGCATGCCTGCAATGCTGTGTGTCACCTTGTCAGTCAACGCTGCAAAATCTTCTACACGTTGTGTGCAATTACACACTTCCACCAGAGAGGTCACCAAATCCCCAAAATTTACATGGTGCAGCTTTAACATAAATTCACACAGAAAGCTGAACAACATAATATCAGGTTTTTTAACTTGCTGTCAGTTTTTCAGTGAAATCTGCAGGGATATGTTTCCACACCTCCAAAGGCTCAGTCTTTTTTAGTCACATTTTTACAGTCCAAGAAATCCCAAACACATTCAATTATATTGAGGTCTGCGTTGCTACATTTATCCCTGAATTATCATTACCTTGAATAACTAGCAGCCAATGAGCTCATCTACCTACAAACACAAACATTTTCAAAATCTTTTCATTTACTTGGTTTTTGTCAATAAATATTACACTATGATGGCAGGTTGTAGATTTGAAGTTCAGTTTGTGTTAGATATGAACGCCAAGTTGCTAACGGCTTTGCAAAACATACATGCATTTAATCCTTCACAATCTATTAAATTGGCCCCTCAGGCCCCTCAGAAGCTGACCGTTCAGCAGGATGCAGAGCGGCAGGCTCTTCAATCTCTTCGGCAGGGCGGAGCTCTGACAGGGAAGTTTGTGAGCACCTCGTCTCTGCCGGCCCACGACCCGGACCCCCCAGCCCCCACAAACAGCCACAGCACACACTCCTCCCTCCTGCAGCACGTCCTGCTGCTGGAACAGGCCCGCCAGCAGAGCGCCCTCCTCGCAGGTACACACGCACTCTTACACACTCTTATTTACACTCAGGCATACGGTTATGTAAGTGGAGCCTACACATGCATTGCCAGAAGAGCAACAAGCTCATAGGTACATTCATAAATACCCCACACATGCCTAACCCTGCACACACCCACACGTAGCAACTCATATATATAACAACCAACACAGCACACAATGTTTATTGACATCTAGTTTAACCAAAGTTTTTTTTTCAAAATATTGAAGTTTACGATCACATAACTGTTGCCGTGGTGATAGCTTTGCTGGTACTGCTCATGTGCGGGGCGATGGTGTTAGCCACTATACTGTCTTGCGAAGTGTCTTGAACACATTTCTGAGTATGTTTAGTTAGGAACGCACCAATCCAACCTTTTCTTTCCCATTAACAGCTTGTACCAGGTACTGATTCAAAATCAATGCTATGTAAAATAAATAAACCTCATATAATTTGGTGTCAAAACTAAAGAATTAATTCCATTTTGGTAATTGGGTTTTTTTTTAAATGAATCAAACTGGACACGTATTTTGGATTCGACCATATTTTTAAGTCTAACTGATCACTGTAGACATCTCAGCTATCACTTTGTTGTCTGAAAATGACACAAAAATCTGACTTTTTTAGCTTACATTAAACTGATGAAAATGTAAAAGCCTGAAAACTGAAAAAACATTCAGTAGGGCTACAGTGAAAGGTCAAAATCTATGAGTTTACAAATAATTTTAATGGTATTGAAAATGTGAAATAGTGATTGAAAACAATGGTCAGTGCTGATGTGTTCAAACAGTTTGAGCGGCAGCAGACAGACAGTGTAGATGACAGCCGTGTGGAGCTGTTTTACTGATTCTATGAGAGACATTACACAAGAGATTTGTATTCATCCTTTATGTCAAGCATCAAGATGGCATACAGAACCCAAGAACTTCTCCACTACAGGTTTGGTACCGTATGAAAACATGATATCCCACTTGATACGCAGAATACAGCAACCAACAGAAGAAGAAAAGGCGGTCCCCAGTGGTACGCCAACGCTGTCTGATGCAGTGCATCACTACATTCCATTGCTGGAGCTCTCAGCAAAAGTTGGGAAAATTGAATTCCTTTTGGGCCGTCCCACTAAGTGCTGCAGTTCGCTGCTGTTGATGCCGGTGGTGATAGCATTGTCTGGCTGCTCTATTGAAAAATATGGAACATTTGATTTTTAGCGTCGTCTGTCTTCACCATAATGTTAACACAGCATTACTCTGGTGCATTACATTGGAAAAGCCTTCATGCTGTTTGTTGATAACAATTCATTACATTGAGTGTGATGAAATGAAAACACTTAGGCTTAAGTGTTAAGGCTTAAGGAGCATCTGAATGGTGGAATCAGGTTGATCTGATTAGAGCTGCAATAAAAATCATACATAACTTGTACACATACATATCGTCACAGTTGTAAAAAAAAATAGATTCTCAAAAATAAAGAAGAAAAAATGTTCTTAACTTTCTGTGTAGTTTAATGTAACAAGATTTTATTCTATGTGATTTTGGACCATTTTTGGTCCATTTATCATGAAATTATGTTAACAAAAACAAACAAACAAACAAAAATGGAGATACTAGCTGTTGTTCCAATAGCAACGATATGCCTTTGGAGCACCATGCTTGCAAATACATTCATAAACACCCACATTCAGACATGAGTAAAAAGTGGTTTTTTTTTTGGTTTTTTTTTTT
>JAILXH010128029.1:0-11359 GCA_023558415.1 Piaractus mesopotamicus
GACACATCAAACAAAGAAGCTGAACGATGGACTGACCACCCCAGAGTCCAGACCTCGACATCACTGAATGTGTTTGATTACTTCAGAAAATTCTAAGACTGAACTTTGGAGGTGTGTCTGCAGATTTCTTTGGGAAACTGAAAGTTAGTCTGCTGAAAAGAATGGAAGCTGTGAATGGCTAGACTTCTTCCCCCTCCCTGTCTACCCTAACAGGCACACAGTGCCACCTGAGGTGCAGAAATAGTATCGATTATTTGTGAAAAACGGCGAACAGTGAAAATAAATGTACCTTTTCGTCAGGTATGCTCTGGCGCACGTTCTCCAAGTAGCTACGGATGTCCTCCACGTTGGTGTAGCGCAGGAGGATCCGGGCAAAGTCTTCCTCGCTGATGGTGGTCATGCCTTTAGAGTAAGTCAGAAATTCTATCTCCAACACCTCGGTCTGGAGGTTGTCCATAAACCTGAGAGAGAGGAAGAGAGAGAAGACAGAAGTTCCTTTTGTAAGCTAGATTTATCATCACACACATGCACATATTTCTAAAGCTCGGAATGACTAGTCCTATTGTTCTTTTGTTGTTTTATACAAAATAATAACCTGCCCTATATGGCCAAAATTATGTGAACAGCTGACCGTCACACATATATGAGCCCGCTGGACATCCCATTCCAAAACCATGAGCATCAATATAGAGTTGCCTTTCTTTGCCGCTATAACAGCCTCTTCTCTTCTGGGAAGCTTTCCACAAGATTTTGGAGTGTGTTTGTGGGAATTTGTGCCCATTCAGTCAAAAGAGCATTTGTGAGGTCAGGCACTGATGTTGGACGAGAAGGTCTGTCTTGCAATTCATCCCAAAGGTGGTCAGGGTGGTCGAGGTCAGGGCTCTGCAGGTCACTGGAGTTCCTCCTCACCAAACTCGTCCAACCACATCTTTATGGAGCTCGCTTTGTGCACAGGGGCTGTCATGTTGGAACTAATCCTTCATTGGAACTAAGCGGCCCAAACCCTGAAAAACAGCCCCAGCTCATTATCCCTCCTCCACCAAACTTTACTGTTGGCACTATGCATTCCAGTAGGCAGTGTTCTCCTGGCATCTGCCAAACCCAGATTCATCTATCAGACTGCTAGAAAGTGAAGAGTGATTGAACATTGAGAACATTTAAGCTGCTCCAGAGTCCAGTGGTGACATACTTTACACCATTCAAGCTGACGCTTGGCATTGCGCATAGTGCTCTTACGCTTGTGGGCAGCTGCTCAGCTATGGAGACCTATTTCATAAAGCGGCGTCCCCATACTTTTGGCCATGTAGTGCACAATAAAAAACATATTTTAACAATTTATACTCAACACTAAACATATTTTAGATGTTTTGTTCAGATATTTTGATAACAAGAATACAGATAAATATTGTACTATACTCTTTTTAACGGTGCTTTTTTATGTTAACTGTAAAAGAGTAATTCTGGACGCATCTAACATTTCTTACCGACGCACTTGTTGATTAATAGGACATTAGAAAAGTTTCATAAATGTATCTGTTGCTTTTAATTTTATAAAATGTATGTCGGAATTTTGTCTTAGTAAGTAAAAGGCTGAGATAAGAAAATGTAATTATTTTGAGATAAATTGTGGACATACTGCCATACTATATAAGCCTTTTTTATTGTACACAACATACTGCCAGAAAGAGAAAACAAAACAAAATTATATTTTTTTTTTCTTCTACCCTTAGGTAATGGCTTTCATAGGTTTCATATTACTGAAAACATTGATTCCAAATTTTTCAACAGTTGTATATACAGTAAGAATAACGTGAATGTATGAATTTGTATTGTACATCAGTGCCAGGCACCTGTAGAAGTCGTCAAAAGTTAATTCCGCCTTCCCCTTCTTCCCGAAGAAGTGCACCAGCAGCGTCGTGTCGATCGTCATGCCGTCATCTGTGCGCTGTGATTGGTCAGACGGGGCGAAGGGGGCGGGACAAGACACAAAGCAAAGCAGTGACTGACAAAACCACAGTTAAGCATAATGAGGCTGTAAATCAAAGGCCGCAGAGCCGTCCACGGTGCCAGCCAGGGCTGCGTCAATCAGCGCATCGCTTTGTTCAGCTCTACTGAGCTGATATCTTAACAAAAATTCGAGTTCGAGCAGCTCCTGCAGCAGATATACGGATCTTTATACCAGCAACGTTGGATGAAAACAGCATTGAGAGTAAGTCCAACGTGCGTAAACAGGTAGGGCCCGACCGATGTAATCATTTTATGTCTGATACCAATTTTAAAGAGCTAAAAATATGATAACTGACAGTATCAGCCAATATATATAATGTCATATGGTCAAAAATGAAAACAATAGTTTTAGTTACTAATATGACTATCAATTGTCAAATTTCGTGAACTCAACGATGAACAATAAAAACCTGAAGTCTTCACACAATCAATTAAAGAACATGGACACTGACGATGATGAACTTACAAAGAAGACCAGAAATACATACAGTCGTGTGCAAAAGTTTGGGCACCCCTGCACATTTTAATGCATAATTACAGTTTATCTGCTGAATTTAACATAATGAAAAAAACACGAAATGTGGCCTGTGCAAAATTTCATTTTATGTTTTATTTGTTTTCCAACATGTTAAACACAGCAAATAAACATAAACTGTGCACTAAAATCAGCAGAAAAATGTCTTATTTGAGCGTGTTCTCTTTAGGGGATGTGTAACTTATTTTCACTTAGAAAATCAACAAAACGTGTCATTTGTCTCTAGGTGCCCAAACTTTTGCATATGACTGTAGCAAAAAAAAGTCATTATCGATGCTTTATTGGCAGGATTTTCACCGATATCAATAATACTGTAGAGCCTACGTATCAGCAGATTTTATTTTCCAAACGATATATCGGTCAGACCCTAGTATAAAGATCGACGGGCCAGTGCGGCACATACAAAGACAGACAGACCGCCACAGTGCAACAAAATGCCAACAGATAAACAGACAAATGCACACACAGACATGCCTCAAGTAAAATCTGGACGGACAGACACAGAGACGGAGACGGATGACAAGCCGAGAGAGGCACACTGAGGCGTAACAGGCCATGCATTTCCAAGCTGACAGAACAAACGCAGCGCTGTATAGATTCCACCTTTTTCCTCCTGCAGACAGAATCTTCCTCTTTTGTGTCTAATTCTTTCTTTCTCCTTCCTCTCTCCTTCTTTTGTCTCTGTAAGCTTTTCTCTTCTAGTAATTATCAAGATCAGCTACTTTCTACCCAGGTCTTTCTAACAAGATTTTTTTTTTTTCGGTACAGCAACAATGGTTTATTTATTTTTTATTTTTGTGTGTTTTAAATATTTTTGAAATCAAATTTAAATATAATTTAAATATATGAATTTAAATATAATTACATCATTACATCATTAATTGCATGGATATAATAAATTACATTTACATTCAAGAGAAATTCACACATATTGTGGCCTTTTTCAGCACATTTCAGTGCACAATTTCTGTTTAACATCTATCTATATATCAATATTTAATTTCTAAACTGCAAAAATATATGCAGCTTTTAAACTTACAAATGTGAGTTAACTTGAAATTTTGAGTTAATTGAACTTGTAATATTAATAGATGTAAAACACAATTATTTTTGTGTTAAATTAATATTACAAGTTCAGTGAACTCAAAATTTCAAGCTAACCTGGTGACTTTGTTGAGCTTAAAAGCTGAATAATTTCTTAAGGTGTAACATACTGGAAATAATTACACATAAAATATAAAATGTTCCATAATTTTTGCACGAGCTGCATTTTATGTATTATTCGAAATGATTATTTTTAATGTTGAGTTCAGAATATAAACAGTCTTTGTGCATAAAAATGTGCAGAAGTGTGTTCTCTGTAAAGGCTGTGGTATCTTATTTTCATGTAAAACATCAAAGTCATTTGGCGCCAAAACTTTTGCATACAGCTGTATCTTAATTAGTCTCTGAGATACTGAGGCTGTAGGAAGTGGATGTGACTTTACTTTTTTGCTTTAAACTGAGTGCTGCAATAAAAGGTACAAACTTTGATGAGTCTTTTTTTTTTTAAAGATATTTGTATACCAATTCATGATTTGCTGAAAATCCAACATTATCTCCACACTGAAGCACATCAAATCTTTCAGCCTTTGGTATTTATTACTGATATTTTAGTACACTTTTGGCAACTAGCTATGAGTCTTACAATAATAATGTTTCTGACAAAGCACAATGTGAATTTTACATTTATGTCTGTAATTCAATATAATAATCAATGTATGTAAATATCTGGCTCAAGATACCAACTTATTTAATAGCTCATAAATCAGAAATCATTATTACTTAATGATCAATTCCTACTTGGAAAAAAAGTACTCACATATAAGTAATAAAACCCAAAATTTGAATGATCAGATGTGCTTCACTGTAGAGATATAGAGTGTCAAAGTTGCTCTAATGCACTGAAAAAAAGAAGAAAGAAAGAAATTCTATATTTTCGACAAGCCATTAAATGGCAAACATACACTGCTGCATCTTTTATTTTGCTAGTTAAACTCATGTCAAACCAAATATTTATCTCTAAAAAAATTTCAAATACCTAGAATCAACAGTTTTCAAGTTATGACTTATCAAAATCTACCATTTCACTAATTTTAGGGCTTCTTAAAGCCTTTATATCTCAAAAACTAATAAAGATACAAGCCTAAAATTTTGTACACAGTCTGTTGGGAATAGAAACATTATTTCCAAATAATTAGACATGGTCAGCTGGGAGGCCTTTGGTGATATCAACATTTGGTGATCCAAATGTGGTATCGATTATTGATTATTAAGTTTTTCACTTTTTCTCCACTTGAGCTCTCAATACGACATATTTGCAATAAAATTTTAATATATTTTTGTGACTTCAAAGGGTTGAAGAGCATACAAAAATGTGTCATAAGACACAAAAGAGTCCACAGTACATCACTAGCATAATAATCATAAGGCTGGAAACAAATGGATTGATAAGTCCAGCCAGGCCCCGCCCCTCATAAGCAGCCTATCATGCCAAACGTAGGTAGAACCAGGCAAGAACTCCTCATGTTCTCCTCAAGAGCTTTCTGTGCATTCAAGCCAACAAGAGCTTCAGTACATGCCTCTGCTATACCTCCAGATTAAAATCCTATCCACGGAGAAATGATTTCAAGCATTAAAAAAGTTACAAAGAGAGAAAAGAATGGTTCCATTTGATGGCTTGAACCCTCACAGGACTCAGACAGAAACAGTGCACAGGAACAGATGGTGTTTGGTGTGAGAACGTCCGTCGAGAAAAGTGCCATGAACAGTAACAGCCAGCACAGACTACCTTTCAAAAACACGGACTCACTGTTCAGAAGTGAAATGTTTTCAGTAATATAAATCTAATTTGGTGACACATAAATACATAAAATTATGGTAACATGACAGTCCTGGGCAACTTCATGATGAACATAGATGTAGATGAATCTAAAATGATGAAGAAAGCTCTAGAGCATGAATGAAGTTCTAAAAAATTAATATTCAGAATAAAGTTCTAATCAAATTAACATCCAAAATGAAATTCAAATCAAATTAATATTCAGATTTAAATCATAAAAAAATGAATATCCAGAATAATGTTCTGAGAAATTTAATATCCAGTATGAAGTTTTAATAAAATTAATATCCAGAATGAAGTTTTAATAGAATTATTATCCAGAATGAAGTTCTAATAAAAGTGATATCCGGAATGAAGTTTTAATAAAATTATATGCAGAACGAATTCTAATCAAAGTGACATCCACAATTAAGTTTTAATAAAATTAATATCTAGAATGAAGTTTTAATAAAATTAATGTCCAGAATGAAACTGCAATAAAACTAACATCCAGAATGAAACTGTAATAAATTTAATATCCAGAATAAATAGTTATGATAATTAAGTCCTAACAGTCATATCCAGAATGAAGTTTTAATAAAATTAATATCCAGAATGAAATTCTAACAAAGTCGTATGCAGAATGAAGTTAATATCCAGAATTAAGTTTTAATAAATGTAATATCCAGTCATATCCAGACTGAAGTTTTGATAAAATTAATATCCAGCATGAAGTTTAAATACATGTAATGTCCAGAATAAAGTTCTATCCACAATGAAGTTTTAAGAAAATAATACCTAGAATGAGGTTCTAATGACGTTATTATCTAGAATGAAATTTTGAAAAAATTAACATCCAGAATGGTGTTCTAAGAAAATGAATATGTAGAATGAATTTCTAATAAAAGTGATATCCAGAATGAGGTTTTAATAAAATGAATATCCAGAATGAAGCTGTAATACATTTAATATCCAGAATAAGATTATGATAATATGAATATCCAGAATGCCTCATATTCCAAAAGCTGTGATCAAATCTCAAGGTGCATAACGACAAAATATTAGTGTGACCAGTCAATAACAGTATGTAGTGTATCACTTAGTAACTTCCTCTTGTTCCTGAAGTACAATTAAAATTGGACTGATATGATAAGTGATTCCACAGGCTTGAGCAGCAGTTTACCTTAAACAGCACTATACCTTTAAAAGCTAATTAAAGCACGCTGTTTGAAATGGCTCTGCTCAGAGGCCAGACGAAGGCTCTCTGGAACTGTAAACGCTGCCAAATGGGCTTTTTACAGTCGTGTTTCTCCCTTAAAGACTTAATGGCTAAATTAATAAGAGTCTCAACGTCCCTCAGCAGACAACACCGACTTCCCTCTCTATTCATTCAGCCAAGTCTGTCTCTCTTTTTTTTACATCCCTCTGTCTCCCGGAAAAGTGACGTCCCCGGCATTATGTCACAGTTCCTGGAAACCATTAGTGTGAAGTCATAATCACATGATCACCAGAAGCCACGCCCATGAGTGGCGGAGACAGCAGCCTGGGGGGGTTTTAAGGCTTTGATCTCAACGCACAGGTGAAAAACAGTGATTAGCGATTCCAGCCTCTAAGATGAGTAAGACACGTCCACTTGGACACTTGCACATACGCACAGATACCCAGACACTCCTCCCACCTCACGCCCATTCATTAGCCACTCACAAACATGTGCAAATAGCCTTCAGTAACTGCTGTGTCATTTAAAACACCAGAGCCTGATTTATTATTTCTTTCTCTCTCTTATATACACACTCACGCTCATTGTGAGTAACTGACTGGGCAAATAAAGAGCAGATGTACAGCTCTGCTGTGCCATTAGACTGGAGCTTGTCTCAAATAGCTATTAGTGCTAATATTGCACACATTAGGAGAAAGTTTGTTTTACTTTTCTTGCATAAAATGGGCCTGACAACTAAAAGCAAACAATTTTTGAAAAATAATACATATGGAGGTCCTTTTTGGAGTTTGTTGCCTTAAGGCAACATTGTAACGACACATATTATTGATCTGTAAATTCTATAAATTCTGAAAAAAAACAGAGCTCTTTTTAAATAAGCCATATTTATGCTACAATCTTTGAGTATTGATTTCTTTAACACCAAACAATCATTCTAAGCCACAAATAATAGTTAAAACTATGCTAAAAGATCAAAAAAAGAATAAAATAGGTTTCGTATTATGGGAATTGCTGTTCATTTTCTACATACAACTAATGATACTAGTAAAATCTATTTCGTGCTGACTGCTACATGACACAATTGGCTCGAAAAGGCTTCTGGCCTCTAAAATTGCAAACACGTTAAATACTTTAAAAGATGATGGTGGTAGAGAACGCCGTCTAACTCATTCCAAAATTACCCATAGGTCTTTGTGCCATGCACAAGTCGCCCGGGCCCCGAAGACAGCTGCAAGAGCCGGCGGGAAGGCAGGGCCCAAATCTCAAACACTGCTGAGGGACACGAGTGACGATGAGAGGAGGACATTAGCCGCCAGAGAGGGGAGGACAACGATGGTGGGCACAAGAGGTACGAAGGCGGGATGCGAGTCCCGAACTCCGCTAACCCAGGCACCGCCGTCACTCGCATCCCTCAACAGTGTTCGAGATTCAGGCCCTGCCCTCCCACCGGCTCTCGCTGCTGTCATCGGGGCCTGGGGGATGGGCGCAGGGCACAGTCTTCAACTGGGTTTAGATATAGTGACTGCCAAGGCCACAGCATGGGGACATGGTCATCCTGGAGAAAAGCAGGATAGAAATGCTTCATCATTCATTCATTCATCATCACTAATGTCAATTAATTTGCAGTGCGCCATTCTTGTAAGAGGACAAGTGGTCAACGAAATGCCTCCCACATCATAACAGAGCCACAAGACACCCCTCATCTGCGCTCATTATGTTTCTCCAATTATTTATTCATTTTTTCCTTTAATTTGTCACCTGTAATCTGCATATGTGTGTGTGTTCCAACAGGAGTGTTTAAATACTTATATAATACATTAGTATTGCAGTTATTTTGCTACATATTACAACCACAGAATACTTTGCAATATATAACACTTTGCAATATATGTTTGATAAACAAAGCTAGGACTGAGAGAGGACAGAGAAACAGGGGGAAAATATGGGGGTGGTGGCGGGGTGTGAAAAGTTAATCACAGGAAACGAAAGATGGAATTTTATAGGGTGTTAGATTAGAAGGAGGAGGAGGAGTTTCGGCCAGGGTCTTCCTCCCAACCTAAAGCTATTTCATAACTCCACATTTTGAAGCCCTAGTTAGAACCCTGGAAAACATCCTTTGTGAAATTAAGACAGTAATTCACTTGCAAATGAAGCCACAATTACAAGACAAGATGGCATATAGTACAAGACTGACCTAACACAAGGATTACACGTAAAACTACAAAGCAATGTAGACATTACAAGCACAGCGATACCCTGAATTCCTAAAAGCAGTTCTAGGTCCTTCCATGGGACTGCCACATCGGTGCAAACTCTGGGATCCAACAAGAGGGTAAAAACTGAGGAATGGAGAAGATAAAAAGAAATGGATGATGAATGGAAGAGCAGATGACCAACAGAGAGAGAGGTGAAAAGAATGAAGTGAGTAAAAAGACTACTGGTCCTGAAGGCCCAGGACCCTGTATAGATTGCAGCTTCTCCTGCCCTAACATGCTTGATTCAACTCAATGGAGGATTTTCCTGAGCTGAATCAGGTGTATTTCCCAACCTAGTCCTCAGGAACTTCCAGGTAGTCCATATTTTTGGCCTCTCTCAGTTCCCAACCCACCTTCACCAAGCAATCAAAGTTTGATCCATGGTACGAGAGTGTTGGGAGCTGGGACAGAGGTTCCACCAAGGTTCTGGAAGCTTCTGAGGAACTAAAGAGGTCCATGATGTTTTTGGACAAGAACTGTGCAGTTCTTACACTTCCTGTGTTGCGGTTCCACTGCACTGCAGGAACCACAAACATACACTAAAATAACAGAAGAGATGCAAACTGGACAATGTTTCTTCCGGTGTTTCTTGATCGGCCCATTTTAATCACTAGATGTCCATTCCTGCCTACTCTGCCTCTACCTCTCACAAGTTCTTCATTGCTTGTTTTTTTGTCAGATAAGAGGCTTCTGTGAAGCTTGCATTTAATTAGCCAGCAAAGCTTAGTATTGCAGGCTCCACCCCAACAGTTCTGGGTCCACAGAAAAGTATCTATTCTGCAGGAGGATCTAAAGAGGTTCTTAGATCTATGGCCCAGAAACTAAAATTGGCTTTGGTTCCCCCAGTAGAAATGTGTCTAAAGGCCAGTTTCACCATGATCACCATGGACACTTCAATTTATTCCAAAACTAAGCTTAATCCATGTCTGGGAAACGGGCCCAAGAAGTTCCATAGTTCCTGAAAAGATTCATTGTTCCTGTGGTAAAAACATCCCTAATGTTGAATATAGGGGTCCCTAAGGACTTGGTTGGGAACCACTGTGTTAGGATAGGAAGAACCCTACATCAGTTGTCCCAATCCTGGTCCTAGAGCACCCCTGCCCAGCACAATGCAATGTTTTCCCAGTTTTAACATACCAGTTTCAATTCAGGAAGGGCTTGCCAAAAAGCTGATTTGTTGGATCTGATGTGTAAAGGCAGGTTACACACCAAAATATGCCGGTCAAAGGTACTCTAGGACAAGGCTTGGGAACCACTTCACTCTACTGTGCGTCCTCCAGGAGCTGGTTTACATCTGTGACACATGGAAGTGAGGGATAAATGAAAAAAAAAAGTGAGGGATGAGAGTGTGTTGGGACAGAGGGCTGAAGCTGTACCTCTGCCAGGTCAGAAAAGAGGGCTTGGCTGGCGCCCCGTCTCAACATGTCCCAGTAGCTCCGTGCCACATACTCCTCTTGGCTCTCTTTTTTCATCGCCTGCGGAAGGTTCAGCATCACAGGGACAGCTGTTAGCGAGTTAGCATGGCTAGCCATGTGCTCAAAAGAAGAAACGGATGCATAACACAAAAGGAAAGAAGAAGAGGGACTGTTAGTTTTATGCTAATCGAGGTTAGATGAGATTTATTAAAGATGTCTAGTGTTGTTAGATTCATCTGGCTAAGGAGCTTTCAGGCAAAATGATTCTCATCGGCATCAACTCATCAACTGTCAACAAAGTTTAAAGTGGCATCTGTCAAATCTCTGCTGCAAACCGATTAAAGGTTCATTAATGTAATCCATTTTTCAGGCAATTTCAAGTTGTAGGCTAATTTGGATGAAATATGCCCCACTTGAATCTGGACTAATTCTCAACATGAAGCTAATGAGTTTTGCCCCATTGGAGCAAACGTGAAACAATCAACGAGAAACTAATGTGTTTTTCATTAGCCCAGCAGGCGGACTCCTCTTTCGTTTACTTCTATCACCATTATCTTACAATGCTAGAAGAATTTTAATTGGAAGTCCCCACAATGGTCAGATCTGTGCAGAATGCCAAACAGCTTCACTGTGTCTTTCTTTTACATGCACCTTTCTTTTTGTATCCCTGTTCCACTAGACACCCTCCCTCTCCTCTCCCCTCCCTCTCCCCCTGGAAGCCACTTTGTCCAAACATCACAGAGGGACCACCAGCTCAGCTTCTGTCTGTGTATGTGTGTGTGGGGAAAGGTCACAGAGTCAGTCTAAGTGCTTTGAAAGACTCTCGGTGCTGTCGGTGCTGGCTCAATAGAAAACACATTTGCAGCCACAATTCCTTTCAGTCCATCTCCACTTAGAATCAGTCAAACCCACCCCCCTCAACTCCGCCACCCACCCGCTGATGAAGTTTGCAACGGACTTGTTACCGTTAAAAAAAAATCAATCAGAATCAAATTACCTAGGTTTGGTTGAAACTTTTATTTGACCCTGGAGGTCAAGTCTCCCTGCGCCACCCGTGGTTACCAGTCC
>JAILXH010128032.1:0-10952 GCA_023558415.1 Piaractus mesopotamicus
GTCCTTTATAGCATATCAACTGTAACTATGTCCAGGATAGCTCTGTAAAACTTTAGAATATGCCATAGCATATCTGAAAACTGGCCCAGTTTCCCAAGAGATTCTTGGAAAAGGTTTATTTTTAGTCATTTATCACACTGAAGACAAAAGAGATGTGTAAGATGAATGTGTGGAAGACCACATTACCAAACAAGACAAGAGCATTTCCAAAAAAATTCTTAAACCAAACATTTGGCTGCCATTGAAGCTAGCATTAGCACCGCGATGGCGAGTGAGTTAGCAGCTAGCCAATGCTGGAGCAGCCAGCCAACATGGGAACCCCTGAATACCAGGGGGTATTTCTCACACTGTTTATACTCAAAACATCCCTTTTACAGCAATTGTTATTGGTGTTTCTGTGGAAGTGGTGTTTCTGTGGCATCACTCTTAAGAACCCTTTTATAGTGTGCTATATAGTTTTACCCATTCAGACATTCGGTATGTGGACTGCTGTATTCACACTGAACAGTGAAGTAAAAACTGCTTGCTTCTCAGCACTGACTCATCTGTTAAAGGGCTAGGTATTATTGCAGCGTTTTATGAGAGTGCCTCTCATCTTTAGCCAGCTCCGCTGATTCCGTATGACAGCAAGAGAATGAGTGGTTTTGTTTTTCATGGATGAGATTGTCAGGCCTGATAAAGAAAGATATACTCCCAGCTCAGCCTTACGGGAGCAAGACCTCAAATGTGCTTTTGATGAAGACAAATCGAGAAAAGGGCTCAGAAGGTTTCATTTAATAGTCACTGTATGGTGTACACTTAAATTCATTTCACAGAATGCAGCCCAGGGACATTGCAGAAAATATGAGATGATTATTCAGCAGTGGCTTCAGTGTGAGCTAGTAACTGGGGGCTGCGTTCTCCCTGTATATTCTAGTCATGTCAGTGGTGGAAAAAACACTGAAAATTGGTGCACTGTACAGTATATTAAACAAGTTGTGTGAGTTCTCTTTCTAGCCCAGCTTTAGTCTTCAAACTTAGAAATAAAGGCACCAGAAGGGTTCTTTGGAATGATGCATGGTTCTTTAAAGAACTATTTGTGTAAATGAAGATGAAGAACCTCCACATAATATAGGAGTTTTTCACCAAATAAAGGTGTTTCCAAGCCAATCACCATATAGGAATGTTTATTTTTAATAGTGACTCTATATCACAATGTTTAGAAACCTCCTGGGAGGAGTGAGCACTAGTGTGCTAAGACCTCCTTCATCCAATCCTAGACTGTGCAAGTCCAAGACCATGACTACTCAAGATCAGTCTGAGATCTGATTAATCAATTCTAAAAAAAGTCTCAAGTTTTTAACTGCTTTCAGTCCAAATTTCTTGATCTTTTAAAAGTGGTCTATACCTCTACGGATTTACTTGGGACATCAGAATGAATGCTTAGAACACTTATTTTCATTCTGCTCTACTGATTAAAAAAATGATATAATTACACAGTGAATTATGTAGTTATGTAATGTGTTACATTTGCGTGTGGTTAATTTTGTGTATCGACAGGCTCTGCACTTCTGACTCTTTTCTGTTGGTGACATCTCTCCAACTTACAAACACAAATGCAGTATTGGGTTGAAAGCAAAGAATTTGGTTTCATCAGTCCATTTCTAAATTTAGCTAGATTAGCCAGTTTTTCAGATCGTGTATCAGCGACCTAAGGTACTTTGCTTAGTGACTGAATCCAACCAATGTCAATGCCAGTTGGCTAAATCAAATACAAATAGGTGCAAATATTTGGTTTTGATTGACAGTTAAAACAAAGAAAATATAAAAAGATATAATCTGTAAATGGTAGTTGGTCTTGGTTGGTTCTGGTTGAGACCAAAGACTAAATTTAGGAAGACCAGTGGACAAGATCAAGACAAGTCTGAGTGCAAATACTGTTATACAAGACCGAGCTTAGTACAGCACTAACTGGTGCTATGTATATGTTAATGTTGAGCACAAATATCTTACACTGTAATCTGTCATCCAAACATTTTTAAACAATTTACATTTATATTTACATTGTGGTATTTAGCAGGCCTTCTTATTCTTACAAAAGTGCTTTGTTGGCCTCTTTAAGTGAATCCTTAAGCTTGTACAAATAGGCCTATGATACTCCAGAGCTAAGAAACTGGTGTCAGTGCTGATACCTGGAGACACAATATACCGAGATTCAGGTTTTGTTTAGTTTTTTCTTTTCTAAGTGCAAATTAAATGCATGTTTAGTGTTCATTGTGGTACGGTGTAGAACTTAACTGCTGCCATCAAGTAGGGGTGGGGGCGATCCATTTTTGGCCTTGTAGGCAAGCCTCACAATTATAAATCTGATGCGGGCAGCTACAAAAAGCTTGCGGCAGTGGAGAGACCTGACACAAGATATTGTGAAATCTAAATGGAGCTAACTGCAAATCAGTACTAAATGTGACTGTTGATGAAGTGTGAAACGTTGGATCACAGTACAGGAGCACCTTGACTGCAGTGAATGTCGACTGTAGCAAAATCGCATTACTTCAGGCACTGCTTTCACTCTGCAGCACGACACCTTTGCGCTATGTTAAGCTGTGTTATAAATCGAGGTGCATGAAAGAGGCATATTTACTGTAGATTTGGAGCAGATCTGTTTTCTTGTTGTTTATTTGTTAGTATTTTGTTCTCTTCAAACTCATAAACTTGCTGTGATCTGTGTTGATTAAGTGTAAAGGCTGTGAGTTTGAAGAGGTTTCTGGCAGAGGGCTATTGTGCAGTCTTCAGCAGTAAATTGTGTTCCCTACCCTGGCAGCCTGGGTGCTGACTACAATAGCCCACGTACAGTGGGCCAGATGGCAACACATGTTTGCACAACACTGAGATCGTGTCGCTTGGTCACAGTGGCCATGGTGACGTGCAGATTGCCAACTGCTAATAAACCACATGCCTGTTACAAATAATAATGAGGTGTAGTGGATCTGCTCCACCACTCTGGGTTGGGTTTGTACTGTCTTTCATTGCTTCCTACAGATTCTCTTGCAGTTTAAAATATACTGTTGAAATAAATTTAATTTTTTTTATTGGACACATCACATTTAAAAAGGCCTTCGCTTACTCAAAAGTTGGACACATTTAAAATCCAGTAGTTTATCGGTTTTGAATTAATTTCCTGCAGTCTCCCTTATTATCATAGTGAAATAAGGCTTCAGGCTCTGCTCAGTTCAAAATCTAGCTAGCAGCCCTCAATCTATCATCTTCTCTACACCTGTTCATTTTTCTCCCAACCTCAACTCTAATGAATCTCTCCATCTCTCTGGCTCTTTCCAGCCTCCTCTCTCTCTGTCTCTGGCTGCTGAGATATGGCTGACAGGTCGGGGTGTGTGGTTGTTAGCTGATGCCCTTTGCTGAGCAGCAGGTCTTTGGCCCATCTGCCTGGTTTTGCTCACTTTGAGACAGAGGTGCACTCCAGATGTCTGCCCACACAGCCCTCCTAAAGCAGCAGAGCAGGAAAAAGCCCTGAGATCTTTTAGAAGGTGCTGTTTGGTCACTGATCTAGGACGCTGATCTCCACACTCTCGTAACTACATGACTCACGTATTAGTTTCACAGCAGTTACCAGTTTATTGTAGTGAACAATAACACTCTCAAAAATCAATGTTCCAAAAAGGTTCTTGAATGTGTGGTTCTTGGGAAGACTTTTAGTTGATGTAGAACATTGGTTAAAAAGGTTCTTCACATATCTCATTAAATAAAAAAAAGCTTCTTTGGGAACCAAAAGGGGTTCTTTATGGCATCACTACAAAGTAACCAAAACTTGTTCTTCCATGGCATATTTTTAAGAGTGCAGTCTTAACATTACAGGAGAATTACACAGATTTTTCAATGTCTGCATAATTCTGTCACTGAGATGTGAACAAAGTCATTCAGAATGTTTGGATTGATTTGGTGAATAGTAGAAAAACATAAATCAGAATTTCTTTATAATGGTGGTGACAGGAACCAGTGGTTGCCATGTTTACATCACAAATATATCAATTTTATTTAATATCCAAAATGATCAGTAAGCTTACTATATACAATGTTGCTAAAGGCTAAATAGTGCTAAATCCATAAAAATAGATTTTCTATAAGGACGATTTCCATTAAGCCATCCGGTACACGTTATTCATTTTTCAGTATCAGAAATAAATCTGAAAACATATATTTTGCAAAAAAAGACACAAAAGCATCCAAAACTAAGCATAATTCCAAATCTATCAGTACTTCATTTGTCCATTCTTTACTTTTGTGCACTCTACTGTTACTTAAACTATCCAGTTGCAATTTATGTGTGTGTTCCTCTTTACTAACAAACACTAACATTCACACAAGCAACTACCCATACTCAAATGTACTGCTTAGGCCAAAAATACCTTTTAGGCCAAAACATTATGTCTGAACTATCATAAAACACTGTCTCAGGCATCAGGTTTTGTGTTTGTAATTAGTTCCTGTAAAATCCTTTTGTGAGGTAACTTTCAGGTGTTCAATTCTTCTGTTCTCTGGTTCTTATCACCACCACTGTGAATAATTCTGACTTGACAAGGTTCTCTACAATGACACATTTCAAATCAAACCACTATGAATGACTTTGTTTACATCTTAACTATGCAGAAATTAAAGGACATTGGTGGCATTCCACTTTAATAACTCAATAGTAATCCTTTACTGCTTTAAGAGAGTCAAAGAACAAGATAAGTGACAAGAATACTTGCTAGTTTTAAGATGTATTCTTTAAGATGTAGATTTATATTGGTTCTTAGGTTTATTATCATTATGCATGTTATTATGACCTTTTATTAGTGACAATAAGTTTGCTCCCATTTTGAGTTTATTGCACATGGCTAAGTGCCATGAATGTCTTTTGCTATACGGGTGTGACCTCAGAAGCCCTGGCGAATGCTTGTGTGTGAAGTAGATGAGTTACACTGGGCCTCAGTAGTTCTCTATCATTCTCCTGCAGGGAGAGTGCCAAGCACAGTTTGGTCCAATGCGAGCGGCAAAGCAAGCAGCGTCTTTTCTGTACCTACTTGTGTACACATGAGATGACACACAACCCAAGCCTAAGAAAGCCACTGATTAAAAGATAAAGACTGAAAGAAGGCCGTTCCAGCTCAGGCGGGTTTTAATTGAGGCGCCAACCAGCTCTGCTTCGCCAAGTGTCCTTCCTTTTAACTCCCTCGATTTCCACAAAATCCACTGCCAAGGGGACACATAAAAGCCAATGAACTCTCTTCTTCTTTGCAGTGCTATTTTTACCACCTGAAGATAGGTCCAAATCATTACAATGCACAGACCTTGATGGCATACGCTCAGTGGCAGCGTTCCAGACACATAAAGTGAAAAGTTTGTAAGTCAAGCATAAATCTCAGAAAGTCACTCATAAAACCAGCATTGTTTTTAGAAAGCAACACGTCCATTGTCCTCTCCTCTCTCTCTCTCTTCACTTCTATTCACTACACTCTCAGAAAAAAAAGGTACTAAACTGTCACTAGGGTGGTAGCTCTCTTGTCACTGGGGGTACACTCAAGGGTATGTCTTCAGTACCTTTAGTTTAGGGAACATATTTGGACCATATTCAGTTGAATTTATATATTTTAAAAGTGGTATTGACTCCACATATCCTGTCTTGACTCCAGGCCAGAACTTTATTGTTCTGTTTCTATGCATTATGAGGTACATAACCTAATGTACCAAGGTACCAACATGTACTCCTCCTCTGGGAAAACTTACTAAAGATACACAATTGCCCTTAAAACCATTGCTGTACATACTTAAAATTATGTTTCTTCAAGGGCTCTTTAGTAAAGAAAATGGTTCTATATAGAACACTCAACAAACCCTTTGCATGATTAAAGGGTTCTTTGCATTGAGAAGGCCCCTTTTGGTGTTATTTAGAATCCTTTTCAAAAAGGTTCTATATAGAACCATCCACAGCACATTCTCCATCAATCTAAAGACCACTTTTAAGATGCAAAGAACCCTGTAATCATGCAAAGGGTTCTTTAAGTGTTCATGGTTCTATATAGATCCATTTTCTTCACTAAGGAACCCTTAAAGTACCATCGTTTTTAAGAGTGTACTTTTGAGGGAACATTTACACTGTTTGTACTTTGATGAACAAAAATTGTACCAGTACCTTTTTCTGACAGTGTAGCAGTCTGGCAGACCATGCACTCTTAAAAATAAAGGGGTCAGAAATGAGTGATGCCATAGAAGAACCACTATCTGTGATGACCTCTTTGATAGATGATACTTTAAAGATCCATTTTTGTAAATGAGATGTTTGAGTGTGATGAACCTTGAAATTTAAAGCAGTGCTGAAGTACTTGAGTTTGGTCTCAAGATTCTTTTTTCCTGGACTTGTCTTGGACTTGGAGTATTTGCACTCAGACTTGTCACAGTCTCAGGCATTGGTCCTATCTAATTTAGTCTCTGGTCTTGACTGAGACTAATTATGGTATTCAAGCAACTCAAAACCTAACTATTGCAGCTGTTGGTCCCCTTTTGACTCAGACTTGACTCTTGACTGATCTTAATCTTGGACTCGTCTTGGACTCAACAAAGGTGGTCTTGACAGCAGCTTTAGTCGAAAGAAAATCCATATGATGTAATGGGTCTATACCAGTTTCAGATTTTTTTCTAGAACCATACATCCAAACTAAAAACCATTTATGAACAATATAATAAGAATAATGTAATAAGAAATGTCATAATATCTGTTCATAAACAGTCTCCAATTCCATATAGTATGTTGTAAGCATTAAGCAAACATTTTCAGTAATGACACTTGCTGCCCTCTATTCAGTGTGTGGTGCCCAATACAGCTGAACTCGATCTCCTCTCCTCTGCATTTCTGTGCACTTTATTCACACTGGAAAGAGGAAACCTTTTGGAAATACATTTTTCATAAGGCCTGTATTTTTATGTGCTTTGTGTACACTGATAAAATGCACTTTGAGAGAGCTGTTATCTCTCCTCCCCATGTTCTTCCCATCTACTTCACTTTTCTTCTCCCTCATTTTGCTTCCTGCGTTTTGCCATGATACCAGAGAGGAACTGGCAGAGTTCTCTTCCAATAATCAGTGTTGGTAATTCCTGTAAACAGCTTAGAGCCTGGGAGACAGGTTTTTTAATAATGTGCTGAATTTCCCTGGCGGGGAACCTGGTTTGTTAGTTTTAATTTCATATACCTGACAATCATTTCACATTAAAGTGCGTAAATCTGTGCTCAGTACATTCAGAGTCATTGTTGATATCTTCTTTATTTGCTGTGGGTAAGCACAGTGAGAAGGCGCTGTATTTGTTAGGGGAATCAGAATGAGCGGGGAGTGTGTTTAAATTGCCTACGCCTGCTCCACCTTGACGGAGGGAGCAATCGATGGGTGCACACCACTGCCCCTTCTCAGGCTACATGAATCAGCACTTGGTTGGCTAAAACTCCTGCCTGCTTGTGGCTGGCGCAGAGTTACTGAGCTTGTTGACATACACACTAACAGGGGTGCTTGTGAATGAAAAATGCTTTACTGTAGGCTACTGTTCATAAGGCTCTATAACACCTACATAAGCTTGTCATGACAACTGATAACCCTATATAAATGTTTATAAATGCTTATTCCTGCAATCATAGGCATCATTCGCTGTAAAGGTTAACTTTTTTCCAATTTTGATCAAAGTTATTTAAAGTAGCCTTTATAACAGATGATGTCTATTGGAATAAGCATTTAAAAACATTTATGCAGGATTATGTCAGTTGTCATGACAAGCTTAAGTAGTGGTCATATAGCCTTATGAACAGAACCCTACAGTGAAGTGTTCTAAGACATAATAATGCAAATGATGCAAATATGGTTTTAACCCTGATATGCACACCACAGGTCACTGGACAAACATTTTGTATTATATATACACATAGTTGACAAAACACCCATGCATTTAAGAGTTAACTCTTAGAAGGACAGAATTCTTATTGTTTTTTTGCTATTTAATTAAATATAATGGCTCAATTACACATGATTTAATCACATAGTAATGACAATTGTATACTTACAACTTTATCTGTTCGTTTTGGTGTCATGTCTTTTTTTCCACAAAACAAGACTGTATGCACATAGTAATGCACATATCTTTTTATTAGATCATCTAGGTATGAATACACATTTGTGAATTGAATGGTTTTCAGCACTTTTGACACAATTTCTCTGCTATAAGTCAGAGACCATCTTTCATTTGCCATTTAATTTAATTTCCAGTTAAAGCGGCCATTACGTTATGCATTTTCAAGCATCAGAATAAAGCAGAAAAAAAATACATTAAACAGAAAATTACACAGAGGCCTTATCAACTAAATATATAATTTTTTCAGTGTTTAGCCTGTCTGCTCGCTGCCTTTATTACAGCATCTATTCTTTTCAGGAGAGCTGCTTTCAGTGTTTTTTTAAGAAATTAGTTGGTTGCATTTTCAGCTTCTCGCAATCCAAGTAGTCCCAAACACATTCAATAATGATGAGGTCTGGACTCAGCATTATTGTTTGGTGTGGTCAGTTCATTGTTCTGAAAACACAAGCAGCATCTATGTTTGATTTGCTATTTTACTATGTCTGATTTTCTATGTTTCAATTTCTTTGCTCAGTAATGGCTTCTTGACAGCTTCTCACAGTGGAAGGATGGACAGAAACATCTGTGGATTTTTTTTCAGATCTGAAGTAAGAGTGGAGCTTGACTTTCTCCTCTCTCTTAAAGATGAAAGCTGTAAGTACCGTTTATCTGATGGGGAGTTTTGGTGTTTTGGTTTGGAGTCCCGTTTTTTCTGTTTCTTTTAATAACTTCTGAAACTCCTGTTTTTTCACTTCTTTTCCTTTGACTTTTCCCTTCTTTATGCAAGTGAAATATCTGTGTAATCTCCTCAGAATTTTCTTCTGAGAATGAATAACTTGTAGTTAATGACAATGTTGACTGGAAACTAAATAAACAGTACTTTTTTATTGAAAGGTTACAGGTGATAAGTGCTTTGTAAGCCTTTTTTTATGGGTCAATTCACAGTGTCTATATAATATGACAGAGGCAGCAATAAAGGCATCACTGTAGATCAGGGTGTATTCTCTATTTTCTTATACAGGAGGCTCTATTCCAAAGCACATGGTAAATTCTTGCTGGAGTGCACCCAAACTGACAATAACTGAAGCAGAATTATGGAGTCATACCCACTTTTACTACACAGCTGCCTATAACTTACAGCCAGCGCAGAATAAAGAGAGTAACAGGAAGCTTCCATGTTTATTTCATTATGTTACAGATAAATAAAGCAGGCTGGTGTCTGGGCTCCGCTGTCTGAAAGCTCAGGATCTCTGAGGACTGCCCCGAGTGTTAGCATCTTCTTTCTGCTGCATCCTAGTTGTTTTAATGCAGGCGTTGATCCATACACAGCTGAGTTCTCTTCCGCTACTTTTGGGTCTCGCTCTACCTTCTTTTACATACCGTCTTCTGCCTCTCTCTCTCTCTCTATCTCTCTCTCTCTCTGTCTGTCAGACCTTACGAGACAGAGAGAGAGAGTCTGATGCTGGCACTCGTCTCTGCTTGATCACTCCCTTCATGCCAACAGGCCCACGGCATGCTGAGGGCCCACTGTCAGCACACAACAGCTCAAACACTCACACACACACTTTCAGTCTTGAAGAAAAGGCAGAGGAGCCCGAGACGCTGTTGCACAGAGCAGTCCTCACGTACATGAGAAGGCACCATACACTTTCGTTCCTCTGTATGGACCCATGTGGGACTTAGCTAAAGAACTATGTCGATGACAGTGTTTTTGTTTAAGGGAAATTCCACAGTTTTTTCAAAAAGTCTGCATAATTAAATGGTTAAAATGTAAACAAAAGGGATTATTGTTGTGCTCCATTGAACATACAAAGTAAGTTACCGCAGGTGTGTAAATCAAAAACTCTGAATCAAGATGGAGTGAAAAGTATTGCCCACACACTGTAAGAAAAGTAAGACTAGTCTAGGGAAAAAGTCTTTTTTATTCCATTGAGTAGAGTACACAAACCGAGCAAAGGTTTCAGCCTCTTGCTGTTATCAGTGATGCAACTCTGTAAGCCCTTTTGAAGACCCAAACAAATCACCTTCACCTGTGTAGATTCTGCTCAGGCCTTCTTAAAATGACTTTACAACTAGAGGACATAGTTACACAGAAAAGTCGAATATATCAAAAAAACTTTTCAGAGTACAACATGTTGAAAGGTGGGGTTTTTATAAAAATACAGTTGAGATTAAGCTCTGTATTCATACTATTAGGAAACAAAGATGGAAGTTCACATATCCAAAAGCCCTTACTCTGAAATATTTTGTAATAATAATTTATAATAACACATAATGCATTGTGCTGGCAATACTGTTTCAATCCACAAAGTTATTCAGAGTGTTTGATGTGAAACTTACTGAGTCAGAATTGTTCACAGTGGTCGTGATAGGAACCAGAAATCTTAAGTGTTTAGTGCTTCTTAAATGTCCCTCACAGAAAATTATAAAACAAAACCGTTATGAACATATTTATTGCTGAGACATTCCTGACAGCATATATATATATATATATATATATATATATATTATGGCAAGCCAAACAGGAAATATTTAATGAACACTGATATATATACAATGAACTTTGATATATATACAATGAACTTTGATATATATGGAACGAACATTGATATATATTGAATGAAAGTTGCTGTTGAAGGGTGGAGAATGGCCAAGAAAAACTGTGCATCAATAAATGGGCATTAACAAACTCCAGGTGGAGCTTAAAGGAAGGGAATTCTGATGAAGCGGCCAGTATATATACACAGTGATGCCTTGGACAGAGTGATCTGAGAGTGGCTGATATATAAGGTGAAGCCACAGATGGGTGGAGCTTCAATATGTACATA
>JAILXH010128060.1:0-10282 GCA_023558415.1 Piaractus mesopotamicus
CATTAGGCCTAGGGTTGTGCTTGATCCATTAGATGGTGTTAACGTACAAGATATTCATTGCGTTTATTCATTCGGATATTATAGAAAGACACGATTCCAATCACCACATAGATTCCCGCAGCGATGAAGCAGTTCATCAAAGCCAACTTTGTTGTAAAGATCATAAACGTTCTGCAGTGCGTTTTGCCTGCAAAGAGAAAAGGTTCATTTATAATTGAGGTGAAATACCTTTCATCTTTGACACTAAAATGCTTGAAGCACTAAAATCTTTGTACTGACATCTACTGGCTGTTTGTTTTATCTTTGTTATTGTGACTATATAATTTGGTTCTTCATGCCATATTTTTTCTGATCATTAAACAGGCTATTAATGAGAAAAGTCAATTATAATGAATTGTTAGATTAAAGGCATTTTAAATGATTAGCAATTGCCAACAAGTAAGTGGGAATTCCAGTGCAATGAAGACAAAAAAGCATTCTTCTTCTTCACGCTTCTTCAAACTACTTCCTATCTCACTAAAATTTAACTCCTTAGAGCAGGAGTTCTTAACTCCACTCCTAGGATAATTCAATGGTTCAGACGTAAACAGTCATTCAGAGTGTTTTGATGTGAAATGGTTCGTTTGTAGAGAAGCTTACTCAGTCAGCTTTCCTTACAGAGGTAGTGATAGGAACCAGGTGTCCCAATGCAAATATGGCTATTTTATTTACTATCCAAAACCACCAGTGAACCTACACGTGTCTTTGGAGTTTTATTTGTTATGTTGATGATGATCAATCTGAAAAAAAAAGTTGTCTTTGGGGACTATTTTTCCTTAGGACACCCTTTGTGTATCTCTTCACAACGAATGGGTTTAAAGTAAATTGATCAGCTGCTGTCTATGCTAGCTGAGATGTAGCAGAGAAGCAGCACCGCTGTGGTGATCTACAACTGTAATCTTGGTAGTATCAGAATACACTGCTGCACTGAGACACAGACAGCAGAGTGCAAGTGAAATGTTCCAGTTTTACTAGAGAGTAATTCTGAAACGGCTCTACTAAAGACAGAGTACAGAGTAAAGAGCTGAGGCTGGGCAGCATGAACAGGAAAAGTATCAGAATTATGATACTCTGGTAAAGCCCTGTCCTTGTACTGCTTACACACCCAATTAACACCATAAAGAAAACAGACACCTCCCACTAAAATACTCAGTTCACTAAGGCCAACAATATACAGCAGATATTAATAAAGAATGATCAGTTCTGTTTGAACAATCTTCATCCTAGTGAGAACGTCCCAAAATCTCTGCTGAAGCACTGATATGTCTATAGCGAAAGGGCGGGTTGGGTGGGCCTCTCTCAAATTACAGCTATTGTGAAATTTTAAAAGGCTGTGTTTCGGCCTATTGTACTTGAAATAGAGTTTCATCCCACCTTTAGTCATTGATGAGAGCACAGAAACAGTTTAGTTTCACTGTGATGTGAAATGGGTTTTATCTACATTGTGTTGCTGTAAAAGCTTTGCTTTCTCTTGGCAGGCAAAGGGCTCTGCATGGATTGCATCATGTCACAAGGACTCTACTGTGATTCAGTAAAGGCATTGTTTACACTCTGAGAAAGCTACATAGCTGTTGAAAATAGCAAAGAATGTAAGACTTTATTCTTCATAATGCATGAACCGCACCTCTAACCTACTGCACATTTTACACTAGAAACCATCGCACCGTAACAGAAATACAGTCATATGGCTGTGTATTCACCCAATCTACTGTCTATTAACTAGTGATTCCTAATACGGCTCTTGAAGTACAACTGCACTGTGCAGTTTAATGCTGTTCCTGCTCCAAGTACACTTGAATGAACTGATCTATTAATCGGCCTTTAGAAGTCACGGTTATCTCTGGTGATAATAATTGTTTTGTGTTCTATCAACACCACATTTGTCAGGAGAGGAGATATTCATCATTTCAAAAGCTGTTGTAGTGCATGCAGTTGTACTGTTGTTTTTTTAAAAAACATTCTTTACATATTTGTCCTTTGTTGCAACTAGAACAAATGTAAAAACGCCAGAAGCGCAGGTTTGAACCTGTCACCTCAACACAGGATGTCTGTCAAATGTAAAATGTAACTTGTACATACATTTTGTAATTAATCATGTAACCGCAAAATTATGTTTAACCCCTTAAAATCCCAGGCTTATTACACACTAAGGCTTATTATTCAGTAACTACAGGGACGTCACTGCAAAGTGGCTGAGCTATTCTTAGGTTATATAAGTGTGAAATAAAACTTGCCCATTAAGGGGTTAAATAGTAAAACAAAATGATGATATTAATTATAGACTCCAGAAGGGTTAACAACCCCATTGTAATAATAATAATAATAATAATAATAATAATAATAATAATGTATAAATTTCAGAGTTTGTATGTTGTCTGTGTGGGTTTCCTCTGGGTACCCCGGTTTCCTCCCACAGTTCAAAGACATGCAGCCAGGCCAACTGGACACACTAAATTGCCCCTATGTGTGAGTGTGTATGTAAATGTATATGTCTGTCTGTCTGCCCTGTGATGGACTAGGCTCCAGCACCCCAATCAGATCAGAGGGATAAGCAGCTTAGAAAATGTGTGTGTGTGTGTGTGGTTCAATTTATACAGTACCTACAGTACAGACACTTTACAAAGAGGAGGGATAAAAAACAAAACAAAACAACAAAAACACCTAACACTTTGTAGAACAAGAGAAGTGAGCAGTAAAGAGGAAGTTGAACTTTCAAAGAAGGGAGGGTAGAGCAGTCATGAAGAGATTAAGGTAGAGAGTTATGAAGTTTGGAAGCAGTAGCACTGAAAGACCTGCCACCCACTCAAGAGTCTTCTGTGTGGGACAGCAAGAAGTCCATTGCCAGAAGATCTGAGGGAGCGAGAGGGACAGTACAGATGAAGAAGTTCACTAAGGTATATAGGAGTGAGACCATGAAGAGCTTTGAATGTTAGAAAAAGAAGTTTATGCTTGATAGAGGGGGATATTGGTACCAGTGAAGCTGATGGAGGATGGGAGTGATGTGTGCAGTGCACTTGGTAAAAGTGAGGACTCCGGCTGCAGAGTTTTGAAAGAACTGCAGCTGGTGGAGCAGTTTAACATGGAGGCCATTAAAGAGGGAGTTTCAATAATCAATGTGGGAGCAGATGAGGTGTTAACCAGCATTTTGGCACCAACGTTCTTGAGCAGAGGGTGGAAGCGTGCAGTGGTAGAATGTCCTCTTAGTGAGTGACTTAATACAGGGCTCAGATAAAAGTGAAGAATTAAAAATGAATCCAAGTTTTTAATTTGGACATAGATACACTATATTCAAAACGTCTTTTCTCATTTCTTCTGAAATCAACAGTATTTATATTGAGTTTGTCCACCTTTGCTGCAGATGTTGGAACATTACTGTAAGGATTTGGTCGCATTCAGCCACAAGAGCATTAGTGAGGTCAGGTACTGATGTTGGATGATTAGTTCTGGATCACGAACGCCACCCCAACTCCTCCCAAAGGTATTGGATGGTGCTCTATCACTCTAGAGAACAGTTCCACTGTTCCACAGTCCAGTTCTGAGGAGCTTTATACCCCTCTAGGCGATGCTTGTCATTGGGCATGGTGACCTTAGACCTCATGTGTAGCTGCTCCACAGTGTCCCATTCTACTGGCAATGCTTTTCTGGGAAGATTATACAAGCTGTGCGTGCACAATTGAATAAAGTCAGCAATGGGCACTTTCACTGAATTCACTAATTGGAAGGGGTGCCTGGATATTTTGGGGACATATGTGTGCTACAGCAGAGAGAACACAAAAAAATTGCAGAACTGGAAAACACTGCTAAGAACCAACTAATCTATGTGAACCTCCTGTAACAGGCAACTCAAAAGTTCATGCAAGTGCAACTGCATGCTCTTCCTGTGCTAGGGTGTATATTCACCACAGAAACCCACAGTAACAGCAGAGCTACAGTGCAGAGTCATATGATAATTAGCAGGCCTGAAATAGGAAAGAGAAGTTCAGAACCTCAGCACTTTCTTTTCAGGAAAGAAAACATGAGAAAAAGCGTGTTTTAATAAGAGGTTGTAGCAGCGATCAACAGGATGTGTACTATTTTTAATATTTAACCTTTCATAAAATTCATTACAAAAATAGATGGGTGTTTTTTGGCATGCTGCCACAGGAATATTTGGTTTCAAAAAGAACCCTAAATTATCCTACAACAAAACAGTATAAGTAAAAATATACATGTAGAAGTATAGATGAGTTATAACTGTTGAAAATGTAGAAAACTATGTTTAGATTTCAGTGTATGTGTGTGGATCGTTCTACTGAATTGGTTCAAAGTCAGAGTTGAAAACACATTTCAGACTTTTAACTCACTTGACTTTAGACTAAAATCCTTTTGCTTTCAGGGACCCTATACCTTAATAATTATTCATTAAAACAAATGACTCAGCATTCTGTTTTTTTCACTAACAAAACAATCATAAAACTGCTAAAACTACACCAAATATATTTTGGTAGTGACTGTTTCAGTAGTGAAAATTTCAGTAGTGAATATTTTTGCTGATTTTGGGTATGGCTCAAAAACACTAGCCAGTAAATCACAAGCAAACACAGCTTTAAACAGCTGTACACACATAAAATCATAATATTTTTCATTAAAACACAAAAAAGTTTACTTAATTGCAGACAGTGTGTGTTTCAGTAGTGACAATTCTTAATGTAATACACTGATTTGCAGACTTTGGGAAACATTTGCTTTGAAACAATGGACTGTGCAAATATATCATAATACTGTGTAAATAATAATCCAGTGGAAATAATAACTAATGAGTGTCATTAAATAGCAAAGGCTAAAGAAAGTACAGCAGTCAGTGCAGGTGGTGAACTGAGCTCTCTGTGTTTAGACGGAGGAGGCAAGAATAGTCTTATACACTAAGAAATGTAAAAGTACAAACCATACAGCCTCTACAAATGAGCTGAAATGCTGGTAACACCAGAGAAATGAGAGAAATGAAACAGCATCTTTCTCATATCTGTACTGCATCACTTGCTTGCTCGCTTGCTTATCACCATAAGATTACATAAGAAGCTGCACCAAGAGCCGTGCTGAAATGCACAAGCGATACGTGACTTGATTAGTGTCGCTCTGTAGGATAAAGGAAGATGTGTGGTTGTGCAAAGCACACTAATTTGCATAGATTTGAAAAAGATCCAACTGTGAATGTTAGCCATGTAGTCATTAAGTAACCTATGACTGTACGTTTCCTCAAACTGGAGAGCGAAGCTTAAAAAGGAGACAGAGCTAGTGTGATTTACATAGTGGGGTGTGTGAATGTGTGTGTGTGTGTGTGTGTGAGAGAGAGAGAAAGAGAGAGAGAGAGAGAGAGAGAGAGAGGGAAACAGTGTGAGAAAGAGAAAGGGGGAGGAGCACAGTGAGCATTTTGGAATGCAGAAAACCACTACTGGACTACAGGGCAGTGCAATGACCAGCGAAGTGGACTGAGAGGGAGCTTCAGGAGGACAGTGTCTACACAAACTGGACAGAGGACGTGCTGGACAACAAAAACAAGGGACACAATACCAGTAAGAAGATTTTGGCCAAGAAGCTTTAATCCTTCTAGGTAAATAATTGTCTCTCTGCACTACTGTGATTTGACTTATTGAACTAATTGATTTTGCTTTATTGCTTGCAAATAAGCTTTGGCTCATTTTTAAAGGAGTTAATGTTTCTGAAGTTCAAAGCGCAGTTTTTACAAAGCTGCAGATGTCCTTCCACAACAATGCAGTACAGTATAGTTTGATTAAAGCCACTGTAGGCTACAAGACAGGATTTGGATATTCTAATAGCATCTCGCAGCAAACAGATATTTGCATCAGCGCTGGTTCCACAGAATTAGCCCCAGGGAAATCAGCCAGTCATGTAACAGTACATTATAGAATATTAAAATAGCAGGCCTATCTTTGGGGGATTTTTATTAATATATAACATGTTTTAACAGTCCATACTTTGCTTTACAGGCAGTGTATGACATGCTACAACAGAAAAAGAAGCATATGGGGTATTACTTCGTATTAGCAATTCTATTATTTCATGGGGGATAAATTATGTTTCACCTGATGTGATAGTAAATTGTGTATATGGAGGGGTGACATTGTATTGTATTATTTTTTCATGTTGTTGTCACGTCTTATGTGTTTTACAGAAACAAAGTAATATACATGGAATATTACATTGGATTAGCATACTTATGGTTTAATTTTATGGTAGATAAGTTATATGTTTTAGTAGTCAATCATGTTGCTTTTAGCGTACACAATATTTAAGTAGTATCAGAACAAAGCCTCATATGTCTACATGGTAACTTTACAGGAGAATGAAAAGCAGGATTAACTCATAATGGAAGTTGGCGTATCAATATTTTTTCTAAGTAATTTTGGACCATTTCTGTTGGTCTGTTCATCATGAAATTTTAACCCAATGTAAAAGGTAAAATAATGCTAAAAGGTAAAAAAGACAAAAATAGAGAAACAAGGTTGATGATATACAGCGGGGGAAATAAGTATTGAACACGTCACTAATTTTCTAAGTAAATATATTTCTAAAGGTGCTATTGACATGACATTCTCACCTGATGTCGGTAACAACCCATCCAATCCACACATGCAAAGAAATCAAACCATAGATGTCCATAAATTATGTGTAATAATGAGAAATGACACAGGGAAAAAGTATTGAACACATGAAGAAAGAGAGGTGTGAAAAGCCATGGAAAGTCATGACACCAGCTGAAATCTATCAGTAATTAGAAAGCAATCCTGCCACTCAGCTGCTTCAACTGATGGCCTATAAAAAGGTGTCTCATTACCAAGGTGCTCATCTCATGATGGGTAAAACCAGTGAGCTCTCTCAAGACCTTCGCAACCTTATTGTTGCAAAACATACTGATGGCATTGGTTACAGAAGAATTTCTAAACACTGTTGGGGCCATAATCCGGAAGTGGAAAGAACATCATTTCACCATAAACTGACCACGACCAGGTGCTCCCCGCAAGATTTCAGACAGAGGAGTGAAAAGAATTATCAGAAGAGTTGTCCAAGAGCCAAGGACCATTTGTGGAGAGCTACAGAAAGACCTGCAATCAGCAGGTACAGTTGTTTCAAAGGAAACAATAAGTAATGCCCTCAACCGCCATGGCCTGTATGCACGCTCACCACGCAAGACTCCATTGCTGAAGAAAAAGTATGTTGAAGCGCCTTTAAAGTTTGCTCAATAACATTTAGACAAGCCTGTGAAATACTGGGAGAATATAGTCTGGTCAGATGACACCAAAACTCTTTGGATGCCATAATACACACCATGTTTGGAGGTCAAAAGGAACTGCATATCACCCCCAAAAACACCATACCAACAGTGAAGTTTGGAGGTGGAAACATCATGGTGTGGGGCTGTTTTTCAGCGTACAGCACTGGCACGCTTCATATAATTGAAGGAAGGATGAATGGACAAATGTACCGAGACATTCTTGATAAAAATCTGCTGCCATCTACCAGGATGATGAGGATGAAACGAGGGTGGACATTTCAGCAAGACTATGATCCCAAACACACAGCCAAGGAAACTCTCAATTGGTTTCAGAGAAAGAAAATAAATCTGCTAAAATGGCCCAGCCAATCACCTGACCTGAATCCAATTGAAAATCTATGGAAGGAACTAAAGCTCATAGAAGGAGCCCACGGAACCTTGAGGATTTGAAGAGTGTTTGTGTGGAAGAATGGGCCAAAATCACACCTGAGCAATGCATGTGACTAGTTTCTTCATACAGGAGGTGTCTTGAAGCTGTGATCACCAACAAAGGCTTTTGTACGAAGTATTAAATAAATTTCAATAAGCGTGTTCAATACTTTTTCCCTGTGTCATTTCTCATTATTACACATAACTTAATTTATGGACACCTATGGTTTGATTTCTTTGCATGTGTGGATTGGATGTGTTGTTACCGACATCTAGTGAGAATTTTATGACAATAGCACCTTTAGAAATATATTTACTTAGAAAATTAGTGACGTGTTCAATGCTTATTTCACCCGCTGTTTGGAGGATTACACCTGATTGGATAAGTCCTTGATTTTATATTGTATATGCTACATGTATTAGTAGTCTGTGATACATTATAACAGTAACAAGATGAAGTTACTGTGAGCCAGGTGTGGCTGTTTTTGCTGTTCTTTTATTCCACTCAGGTTAACTGTGAGCTGATTTCTTTTCAGACTATGCCAAAGGGGGACAGGGGAGAAACATAAGCCATCTCTAAACGACAATATTTATGTGAACTGTGTCCTCATAATGCACACCTGTATGATTGACTTTAGAGAGCAGTTACTTACCTGTGAATTGATTTAATTGTTTCGAATGTGGAATTTGTAGTGATTTAATGGGGTTTTAAATGATTAAAATATGCTTTCAAGCTCTTTTCTTCTGGTGTATGCCTTTTAGGAATTAAAGCTACAGATACTTCCTCAAGATAGGCAGCAAGCATAGGCCTGCAATTGTCATGGAATTATACATGGACTTTCTTATCAGATCACGCAAAGCAAACAGAGGTGAAAAGTGAAAGAAATCTAGGGTGTGACAGTCTTGCAGTCATTCATTTAAAAATTAGATTCATTTGCTTCATATTCTGTATGGTCTCAATGCTTAAATGAACTACTCAAGTGTTATTCAACCTAATCTCTGTCTGCATCTGCAGTATATGGTTGATTATCATGGACAATCATTTTGACCCACTTCCTTTTACTTAGGTACAAACTTAAAATACCATTAAAGCATCTGCACGTTGGCTTCTATTAGAAGTGTCATTTGAATCAGTGGTGTTTCTATACAGTGAAACAACTGGTTATTACTAGCATGCTATACATGCAGCAGATCGAGATTAGGTTGAAGAATGATTAGTATTCCTTTGATGTGAGTTGTGTGTGTGCAGATGGAGTACACAGTGACAGTGGCTACCGGCACCTCAGAGTACTCAGGCACTAATAACTATGTGTACGTGACTCTGGTGGGCGAGAAAGGAGAGAGTGAGAGAACAGTTCTGGACAACCCGGGCCTGGACCTCCGCAGAGGCGCAGTGAGTGAGAGTGTGTGGCTCGGTGTACTGAGTGCGTGTTATGTATTTGCATGTGTATATTACAACCGCGTACAGCTGGTTTATTATTCATATTTATTGTACATTTGTACAGTATTTCCTTTTTTTTCATGTGACAATTTCCACCTCTCTTTATCTCTTGTTAAACAGTCTGTTTTTGTTACTGTGCCTTTCAGATTGAGATATGTAAATGACCTCTATTGTGACTGACTGCCCTGTCAGCAACACAACCTGAAAAACTCCTTGTAACTTCAGTGTGAATGGGTGGGGCTAACCCGCAGTGGGCTGAATAGGCAGATATGTTCGTTTTTGTGACATCACAACAACAGTAAATTCAAAATGGGCTGTTTTTGCGGTTTAGTTTCCATATATTTACAGTATGTTTTGAAAATTGTTTAATCACATATTACATCAAAGTCCTTATTATTATTAAGTGCCATCAAGTCGATTCGAGGGGTCGGCAGCATTTTTACTCTTTTACTGCCCTGTTGTGGCTCCACAGCAGAATTGGATTTTTAGGTAATAATGAAATAATCCTTCTTTGCAGTGAAATAAAGGCACCATTTAAGATGGAATGGGAAAATCCAAACAAGAAGCTGGTGAATGAGAAGCTGACTTTTACCACTTTTTTTCCACTTTTGTGGAAAAGTTTCCTGCCGGCGATGCGAGAAAAGTGGCTATAGCTCAGCTGAAGCTTAAAGCAGAGCAAGTTTGTGTTTTCGTTTATATTAAGTTACATTTTTAGGCTATGTGAGCACATCAGCACATACTGAGACATTTTTAAAGCGAAGATGGTAAAATTGACATAAAATGTCACGGCTCCCAAGGTGGTTGAATTTTTATTGAAAGGACAAAATGGCTCTTCTTAACATTTGGTTTGCCGACTTCTGGTATAGTATATATTCCCTCTTTCTCATCCAGGTTGATGACTACACAGTGCGGAGCTCGGCTCCTCTGGGCCGTGTTCTGCTGGTGCGTTTGGAGAAGCAGAAGTACTGGGTGGAGGATAACTGGTTCTGCCGCTATGTGTTGGTGACTCCCAGAGGAGGGGGTGACACCCAGACCTTCCCCTGCTACTGCTGGCTGGTGGGGGATGTGAAAGTGGAGGTGCGGGAAGGCACAGGTCAGCC
>JAILXH010128073.1:8349-25635 GCA_023558415.1 Piaractus mesopotamicus
TTGTCTAATTTCGCCATGGCATTAGTGAGTTGTATAATGTATTACAAAGACATGTGAATGAGCTGGTTTAGGCTTTGTTCATGACTCACTGATTACTTTGCTGGTGTTTAAAGGCCTTAAAGTCTTGCTTCTCAGGACAGTTCTCTTCATTGATCAACCAAATGCGTTTCTTTGACATGTGGTTGTAACTCAGATCAGCGCACAATAAGATGAAATTGTGCTTCATTTCTATATCCTGGCCTTCAGTGAGCTAACATTTTCAAATCTCCTCTCTGTTGTGTAACTGTATAGAGAGGGATTACTGGCCTGGAAATATCCTGTCTAAGCTCTCTTATACCCAGCCCCAATAACAGAAAGTCTCCAGGAAGCTACACTTAATATGGCTTGTCTGAAACGCACGCACAGAGACACACACGCATGCACACACACATGCAGCTCTTATTTTTTGCAGAGAACATTTGTTCCGTATCACCTGATTTAAGCCGCTAGAAAATGTGAAGTGGGAAGAACTAGTGACTAAACTAATGAAGTTTAGTTTCAGCGTGTACCTTGAGCTTATGAACTTGATTGTGCTGTTCCTGTTTAGTGCTGAACTTTGTAAATCTTTCACTTTGGTGAATCTTTGTTGAATGCACAGCACACTGATATGAGCACCCATCAGAGTATGTAATGTGGATTTCAAGCAGTCTCTCTCTCTTTCTTCCTATCCCTCATTCTCTCACTCTTTCATGCGCGCAAAATCAAAACCGTCACTAAATGCCCATTGAGAACAGAAGTAGGTGCTAAATGAATGGGCTCTGACAGGCAGAGAATCGAGTTTTTTAGGGTTCTTTGAGGTTCTTTAGGGTTATCAGATTAGTGCAGAAGGTTTACTAATTGGATAGTGCACTTGGCAGGATTTCCATCTTCAGTTCAGGCAGGAGGTCCTGAATCACAATGTTGTCGACATCTCTGCACGCGTCGGCTCACAACCCAGCCCCAGCTCTTCTCTGTTGATAAGGGGCTCTTTTCAATTTGCTGTTGTTATTGAAGTGCTAATGGAGTCTGAAGTGGGAGTTTTAACGTCTGGCTTATGTAAATAAACATGTCTTCATCTGTGGAGGTTTAAGGGATGATCAGAGTGTGGTCTGTTTTTAATTACTGAGAGACAATGAGAGAACGCTGACCCAGTCTGTTCATCTTCTCTACTGTGATCTCTTTTACATTCACCACAGTATTGGCTATTGCTTTTGTCTTATTTTGTGAAAATACTTGTTTTTCATTTCCCATGGTGATTTATTCTAGATATGCCTACTTTTAAAGCAAAAGCTTTACAGAAAAAATAAAATGTGCACAATTTTGCTCTTACTGCAACTGTAGTTGATGAGCCAAAGCATGTTTGGTGTCTGAACTTATGTAGTTTTTGGATACCTGAATATCACACCTATGTTGGACGTCAGTCTGGAGCTTGCCCACTGCGTTGCGGCTATAACAGCATCCACTCTACTGTATAATTAGGAGGGTGTCCACATATTTTTGGCCACATAGTGTATAAGGCTAATGTAGCTTATACCCCACCAGTTAGCTTTGCACAAACTATGTAAATATGTTGAGCCCTTGTTAGCTACATTATCCCTGTAGCTCCAGTGCAAAGAAGCAAACTTCACCCTGGCTGATTGGCTACATTTGGGGTGAGGAGAAAATTATGCACATTTGTTTTTTCACTGAACTATCACTTTAAAGAGGGTGGGAACATCCTATTAGGGCTTGATGTAAGGTGTTGGATCGGATGCTCCCAACCGTCATTGCTGGGATGCATAAGGTGATGTATTTATTAGATTTGTAGTCAAAATGGATTTCTGATATCTTTAGCACACACTAGTCCTCCAAATAATCGGTATTGATGGTGATGGATGTACAAATCAACTTCATATTGCTCAAGACCCAAACATATCTAATATATCTCTTAATAAAAACCAAACACTACAGAATGATTGACAGAACAGCAGTCGTAATGTTTGGGTGTTATTACAGCTGCTTATCTTCTGCCATACAGTCTGGATCCATGCCATTCAAACTGCCTGTCTGCTATATTGTGGCATGTGTTGATATGTAAATGAAGCTTGAAGATAGGATGTCTTATATCGATAGGATGATAAAAAAAATCATAGCTTGACAATCATAAGTAAACATTATCTTAATAGAAACAGAAAAAATTTAAATTGAGTTTTGTTTTGATATCTTCTTGTATTAATGCTGTTGTGCAGATGCTGCCTGAGAACGCATGGTATGCTGTAACTTTTCATTGACATATCATACGTATAATCTAATTGGCAAATATTATCTACTTAATTATTATCATTTAAATTATTTAATAACTTGGTAGTGCAGCAGATCGTTCTTTTGACATTCTTCTTTCTGAGGAGCTACTTACAGTTATCCTGTCATTTTTACAGTCTATTTTGCTTGTAAAAGCTATGCTGTATATCCTCTCAGATGCCTTAGGAACTCAGCTTTATTATGTTCTCTTGATTCAGTATATGAAGATCTTGTTGTTTATAGTAATGACAGTGAATACAACTGTTGTTAGCTCATGCATTCCTACGTCACTTCTGCAATAAATTTGTTTCTGTACTGATATACATTCAATAAAATCCATATCTGCACATGCTCATAAAAACATATCTATGAAAATGAACAAAAAGCTTCACATTGGCTCCAGCTGTTTTTAGCAAGTATTTCTGCAAATTGTTGTAGATAATGGAAGGCTGTATAGTGACAGACACCGCAAAAGCAAGTCTACTTGAAATTACTTAAGAACTCTGTGTTGTTTGAGGCAAATGTGTAATGATTTGGATATGCAGTTTGCCTGATGCTAATTGAAAGGTTATAAGCAAAGGCCTTCTAGGGCTTGGACATATATAGGGCGTGGATGCATGTTGTGCTGCATTATGGGAGCGTTCTGCCAATTGTTTTGTTCTTTGTTTATATCCTGCAAATACTTACACTGCAAGAGCTTAAAGAAATTGCTGTTTATTGTTTTTTTCAGTCTTGTCATGCTTCATATTAAATCAAATTAAATGGAAGTAAATCTTTACTGTCAGTCTAAAGTCTTTAAGAGAAACAGACACGTGACGAATCAACTAAATGATGTTGAAATTTTTATTCTTTGTTCGTCCTCACTGCGATGCTTCTTATGTGCTTCTTAACTAGAGCTGTGTCGGATTTAGCGAGGCCATAAGCTACAAATCAGCCAAAAACAAGCAAGCAGGTAGAAAAGTTGGTGTGGCTCAAAGTGTTTTACAGCTTGTTCTGGCTACTGCACAAATCTTCACCATGAAGCATTTCTTGTGGCTTTATCTGCTTGCTCATTGGCACTTTTTTTTATAAGCTTTCCTGTTCATTTTCCAACCAATGAAGTGTCTCCTTCTCCTTTATAAGGTCTCTGGTATAAGCTTCCATTACTTGTTAGTTAGTTGTTAGCATTAGCCTAGCTACAGTGCAAAACTGAAGGAGGAAACTTTGCGCAGCAAACATTTCAATACTTAAACATGGCCTCACCAACTTCAGCTCACCATTTGGATGTGCATCTACTTTACAGAAGGGGCCACTCGCGGCACAGTCGAAACACACTTGTCCTCGGCTAGGTTAGCCTAATTATTAGCTAGGATAGCTACTGTTTGCTATGCCAATCTCTGTAGAAGTTTCTACGTGCTTACACTAAATGTGAGTGCTTTGTCTGGCTACAGACTTTGGTGTAGGACTGTGGTGTATTGCCTTTGTTTTTATTGTTCTTAGCCATCTAGCCTTTAGCTTGAAAAGTAAACTGAAGATGTGTCATCAGTTGTAGCCCAGCAAAGTGCACTAAATTGAATGTTATAATTTTGAAATTCTGCTGCTAAAGTTGAGACTTGTTGTTCACTCAGGGGACGAGAGCATGTTAACAATTGTATTGAAACAGTTTGCATGCCTTGGCTGATTGACTATATTTTTTAAGGGTGAGGGGGAAAACTGTAAGTTTGATTTTCCAGTCCACTGTTGTTATAAGTTTGTGATTCTGCTGTGATGAGAGGTCTACTAACAGTCCGCAGGTGGTTATTATCGTGCCCAAGATTAGTCATCATCCAGTCAAACTGCTCCTTCAGTTACAAACAAGCGAAGGCCAAAAGCCAGGAAGACAGGGAGTGATGGAGCATGAGAGTCAGCTGCTATGGCAGAGTGACACATGCTTTTTAATGATGCTCAGTTTAAAGACAGCTCACCTGATGCCTGTCATCGTTGACAACTCAGCACTGTCAGTCAGACCTGCTAAGATGCAGCAGACTGAGGCCTATGGCTGTGTGGGAGAGAAAGCGTGTGATGATGGGGTGAAAGTAAAAGGCTTTTCTGTGTGTCTTTAGTGTGTAATGGTTAAAATAGATAATTGGTGAGGTGAGGGAATCAGGAAGTTGAACCACATAAGAGTTACATGGACAACAGAAGTTATATAGGTGCTCTGCTCTCATTTGGAATTTAACCTAAACCTAATAATCGTAGGCTAAAGCATACTGGTACAGCAGGCATACCCAAAGAAGACAACATGACTGAGAGAAAATTAGACGGCTGAGATGTGCGGTGACGAAGAAAAGCAACACAGCAAACTAGGCTAAAACGATCATGCAGAGATGTAATAAAATCCAACCTTTTTTTGTCCTCAGGCGCAACTTCAGCGTTGTAAACTTCCTCCGAGGCAAATGCAGTCTGAGCAACCACACAGAGAGGTCTCCACTGCTCAAGTTCTCTCAGGATGATGGGTAGGCCTCAGTGTGTTTTGTGATTACAGGGATGGAAAAAGTGCAGAGAAAATATACTTAAGTGAAAGTGTGAGTACTGTAATCAAAAGTGAAAGTATGGAGCCAAAAATGTACTACAAAAGGTAGCTACATTTCAGCATATCAGAAATACATTTTTGGGTAGGCCTGTGAAAAAGTGGGTAGGCCAACTTGATACATACAATTTCCAAACACCCTTTTGTCCCACAGTGGCATAACATGAGGCTATAGCCTATTGCTGACAGCAGTGTGGTTATCACCCTACCTATTCCAACGTTTCCGCCCTATGGTAATACAAAACAATAGTAATTAACCAGAAAGCAGCACTCCCATAAATGCAACCAACACTGCAGCACCTTTTCTCTAAAGCAAGAGTCTGCTCATGACAGGTGCATTTTCCCAATGAAGATGGCATAACTATACTAAAATCAATCAGCTTAGATGAAAGACAAGGAAAAACAACACAGCAAACTTAAAATACCTAAACCTAATCATCATAGGCTAAAGCATACTGGTACAGCAGGCGGACCCAAAGAAGACAACATGACTGAGATAAAATGAGAGAGCTGAGATGTGCAAAGACAAGGAAACACAACACAGCAAACTTAAGTAAAGGCAAAAGCGCACTGCCATGTTGGACATGAAAACTGTTTTTATGTCTTACCTTTGATGGCTCGATGCTTGATGTAATGTGAGGTGTTTGCTCTGACATTTTCACAAAGCATATTTTAGTAAGTATCAAATTTGCAGAAAACTGATGACGACAATTTTAAATTTGTTTTTAACTTTGAATGGGTAGAAAATGACATACTCTACGTGATGGAATCTCACTTTTAAACACCCCCAGTTACATCTTTTAACCAAACTTCAAATTCAAACAGTGGTGCACTGATAACGCACCAAAGGCTTTAGGCAATGGGTAATTGAAGGGCTGAAGAAAAGAAGGTGGAGCTTAGCAGAGAGCCTAATAGTTTGATTGGCCATGAAACAATGACAGCACAGAAAACAAATCAAATTTGACTATCCTAAAAATATCCTAAATATTCTTTCCCAATTTGATTGGGTAGGCTTGTGATGAATCTAAGTAGGCCAGGCCTACCAATGGCTAGGCCTTTGCAACATACTCAAGTATATAAAAGTGTATATATAAAATCATTGTAAAATTAAATGAATTTGATTGGATTTTGATAAATTTTAATAAGAGAACAATAAATTGAAATGCACATGAATTCAACTGAAAGAAGTGAAAAATAAAGTACTTAAGTTCTCAATTAAAACATAAGGTGTAAAAGGTGTGTTTTTTTTCTTGGAAAATATTCAGTTTCTAAAATAATGCTTAATATAGTAATAAAGTGTTTTCCACCCTTGGTTGCTTACATTTCAGCTGATGTCATTCACTGTCCTAAAAGTTCATTTGTATTTTTTATGATTTATTAATAAAGAATCTGAACCTTTAATTAAAAAAAACAAATTTGGTTTGTGTATTGTTGTTGAAAAAGTCTCATTGAGACTGTTGTAAAATGCAGGTTAAATAAAAACAATAATAAAAACATTCTTGTTACTCCTAATTCATTATAGATGGAATGAAATACGGCCTTTTTTTATCTCAAGCGTGTGTTTGCATTACCCTGTCCAGCTGTGAAAAGAAAGGGTAGATGCTAATTTGCCCTCGGTATTAGAGCGCAGCTCCATTTCCCTCAGTCTCTATTGCACTGGCCTGTTGGAGTACGACAAGAGGAAATACAAGCTTTCTCAGAGTAGCTTAGCCAGGGGCGCAAGGCTGTAATTGTATGTTTTAGCATCTAATAATGAGAAAAGATGACCCAAGGACCTTCAATTTTGAACAACCGCTTTATAACACAGTGGGAGACATATTTAAATAGGTGCTCAAGACAAACACAGTTCAGCCCATAATTTATGGCATTTTGATATCTAAAATGGTCTTGACCTCCTTGTTCTTAATTAAACCAAACACAGCTTCAAGTTGAGAGTCTACGCTCTCAGTTGTTTCGTAGTTTAGGGGTACTTTAGAACACTTGCACCTTTCTTGAGGGAACAATACGAAATCACACATGAAAATGCTGACTAAACACATATTGATGCATAATTAGCATCTGGTTACTGTTAACACTGTGGTACAAATAAAATAGCATTGTTATTTATTATTTGTTTTTTTTTTAATTTGTTTAGTATGAACCATTTCATTTCATGCGTTGTTGTTCTGATGTCCATTTTTTCAGAGATGACCTGTATCCCTGTGGGAACTCTAAAGCCAGTCATTTTTATGTACAGTTGGTGAAGCCCCAAAGGATTACACCTGTATTAAAATGACAATCTCTGTGCTGGGTCAGATGATGTCAGTGTCTATTTTGACAAGATCAGATAAAACATTGCAAAATGTCCAAATCAGTTTCACTGTTACATGAGTCAGCATTATAAACCTTATAACTTTTATAGCTTATTTTTAATGTTCTGTGCCAGCAAACAGCCTAGTAGTAATAAATCACATCTTATAGATTCTCCCTACTATAGATTTGATATGTTGTGTAAAGGCAATAGACAGTCATTGGTTAAGAAACCAGATTTCACTTTGTTTTGTAACAGTTCTTGGAGTTCAGGGTCTGTGTCTAAGCATTAACCATAACAGCTTAGTTCTGTGTGTAGCTGTCAGTGAGATTTTGGGTTGCACCATGGTTTTGGCCAGTGGTCCTCACAATGTTTTTTACAACAGGCACAAACATGTCTTTGCCTAAAGAGTGCTTTTTAATTAATTGAGACTGTCTTTAATAGGCTTACAATCTATTCTTTTTATATAACATCACATTTTGAATGTATTTTCCAGCATTTTTGTGAGCTAACATTGCTGAAGTTGTGACTTCGCATCAGTTGTTGCACAAAGGGTTTCTCTAGCCAACATAAAAAATGTAACCATCACTACATCTGTTGTAATCTGTTGCCAATTTGCCTCCTACAGGGGTGCCACAATAGTCTTGAGAGTGAGATTTTCTAGTTTAAAGACTAGGAAACCCCCCTCTGATGATGTAGCTTGAAGGTGGGAGGAACTTTTGACTTTCAGATACTTTCGGGCAGGCTGTTTGAAATGTTTTTTTCACATATATTGCTGTTGGGGGGATTCCCAATAGTTGTATGATGTATTTGTGAAATGCATGCTGTTTATTGTAGTCAAAGGACACTGAGGAATGAAAACACAAAAGGCATACGAAATCAGGAACTGAATGCTAGTTTTAGGTGATAATGCCCCCTCAAGGGCTACTATAACTAAGTAGGCTAAATAAGCTTGGTTGGTTTGTACATTTATAAATGTTAAAAATGTATTAAAAATGAATTAATTAATTTCTGACCAGGTTCTGCGAGCATGTTGTATGATCACCTTGTGGATTACTGTTCTATAGAATTATAGAAAGTGGCAGCATACTGATTGTAGTGTGACTGTGCCCTGCAGTTTAACCTATATGACGCTGCATGACCCTAGTTTGGGCCCTGGAGATGAGCTGTGGGATAACTCGGCTGAGCTGGAGAGGAGATGCCGGCTGGGCAGTGAAGTGGCCAGTCTGTCTCGTTCTCTCTCCACTGAGAAAAGTGAACACAACTTCAAACTGTCTTCCAACCTTAGGTACATTTCGTGTGAACCTAAAACCATGTGCACTTACAGGCTAATACCTTCATATTCTGTATTAATGGATTTCTGTTTGCTTTACAGATACTGTTTAAGAATCACTAAACTGGTCACCATCTTCATCATTGTTGTTCTGTGTTCAGTAAGTCCAACACTTCTGCTTAAAACATGCTTTTTTGGACTTGTGAAACCATGCATAGCACATTCTACTGTCATTTGAATTCAAATTTTATTGATGTGATATTAATGACCGTGCTTCGTGATCAGCTGTTCTTCAGCATGTATCCGGATCGAGAGAGACCCTGGAGGATGTTTGCAGTCTCATCCACTGAGAGTTTCTGTATCCTTTTCATTAATGTGCTATCAAGGCTAAAATGGTCACTGTCTACTGGTCAGATAAGAGTGGATTCTTTTTATTTATACGCCTAATATACTGAATACTAATATACCTAATATACTGAATTTCTGAATAAATGGTCCAGACCGTAATCCTCAATTTCTGAGGAATTATCATATCTGTCAGACATTTTGCAGAAAGACTTGGCTGATCTTTTCTGTTGGTGAGATAATCTCACCATCTGCTATATTTAAAACCACTCTGCTTCTTATGGTAATAGCCTTGACTCAAGTGATCATGCGTGAGAAGTAGCCTTGTCTGCCACATCTCTGAGGCCTCAATGTACATTTACTGGCAAATGTACACACTTATGCTGGCAGAGGAATTTATTCTAAAGCACTGCTATTAAATCCTGGGTGATATCTGATGTGGCATGAATAAATGATAGATTTGAAACTCTATCTGATTATGACAGCTTGCATTAAATGGACTGCAATTGGAAGGTTTCCCTTGACCCTCTTAACCCCCAGCCATGAACTTTACAGACTTCCGTGATAACGCCTTGTTAAAGCTTCAGGTGGGCGGCCCTTTCATGACCGGAATGGAGGACGTCCCTGCCCAGGAGTACATTTTGATTCAAGTAGAGCAGACGGCGGAAATAGGGTCCCGCAGGAGACGAGTGCAACAGGTGAGATCAACACTCCTACAGTCATATGCAAACGTGTTGTCAACTTACACATTTTGTTGAAGTACAAATAAGTTAACATCCTCTACATGCAACAAATGATTGGAAAATTTTTTTCCCTCAATATGTCAAGTTCAGCAAATAGAGAGTACTTGTGTATTAAAATGTGTCGAAGTGTGTTCTTTGTAGAGAATGTGTACTTATTTTCTCTGTAGAAAATCAATAATTTGCCTATGACTGTAAACAATGTAAACTTGCATGTAATTATAAAATCAAAATCTGTGCTGCATCAAACAGTTACCTAAGTTGGACTGCAACTTATCAAAATACTTAACTGCAATTTATCAAAATACCTAAGTTGGACTGCAATGTTCTATAAGTTCAGCATGCGGTAATAAGTTTTATGATATTTATTTTCAAAGGTCATGTTGTTAAGAAAGATTACATTTACTGTCATGTAATTAAGCTTATGTTAGCATAGTAGTAAATTTATTGTCCATTCCAACCTGCCTAGTTTCAATTAGCTACAGCAACGTAGTCCAGCTCCATAAAGTAACATTTTAAACTGGAAACTCAATGTTATGTAGCGACGCTTAACGTTATAGTGTCCCTGTGTGAATTACTTAGATCAAGGGTGTCCAGCCTTATCTACAAAGGGCCGGTGTGGCTGGTTTTCATTCCAAAAAAGCAGAAGCACACATGATTCCACTTGTTAAATCAGTTGGTCTCAGCCTTCAACAACTGCTCAAAGGTGCTCTGTCTTTGTTGGAATGAAAACCGGATACAATTGGACACCCATGATTTAGATATTCAGATACATTTTCTCATTAAGTTGATTCGGGTTTTGGCCAACGTTCTGTAAAGTTTGTCCAACCTATCAACAGTTACTGTGAAAGAATGGATCTGCAGGTGGAGCATTGTTCGATTGTTCTTAATGACATACAAAGAATTTGTCTCTCCAGTAGCTTAGAATAAGACAGACATAGTCACAAGTAATGAATTAAACAGATTGTAAAAAGAGGAGAAAAAGCAGTAGAAGCAATAAAAGAATAAAAAAAATAATAAAATAAGTCATATGAGTAGTGAAGATATCTGTCCAACATGTCAAGAAAAGTCCTTGTTAAAGCAGTATCATTGGAATGGATGAAATGTGCAGGATTATTATTTTGTGTTATACTGGAAGCCCTGAAAAGTGTTCTGCCAAATGCAATTATTCAGTGCCATACTTGGCCAGGAATTTGTTCAAATCTATGACTGTGTCATCTAGATGATCTATAGAGTTGTTTGTGTGATGTCAGGTTTATTCAATGTCGCAGAACAAGCGCTTCATCAAAATATCAAAATGCTGCCGCTGAATAATATCCTGAACTAAAGCTGACAGTGATGTATGAACAGCACTCCAAATGCCAAATTTCCCCACCAAAACATGATGGCCAAGTTTTGCATCAGGAAAGTTTTTTCATGGTATTTTGTTTATGATGTAAACAGATACTCTATAACTGGACCATACCTTTACATTCGAAAAGGAACGATCAGATTCTTACAACACGGACGTTTGAGATGCTTACTGGGTAAGTTTGAGCGAAGCTGCATACAGTAATTGCACATTGCACAAAGTTGATTAACACGAATGGTTGGTTTCACAGTGTGACACATTTTAAGTAGTTTAATTTAGAGGGGGGGCTCATTTATTGTCACGTGTTGATGTGAAGATCTGAGATCTAACCATTTGTTTTTTTCTCTAGTGTTGTTTTTATTTGCAGTAGTCATTTTTAAAGTAGTATTAAGAGCCAGTTTAGAAAATGAGGGTTTGGTGTTGCTAAAATGAATGTTTACTTTGTTTTCTGACTCCCTGTGTCTCCCCTCTACACTCTCTGTCCAGTGCTCCAGTCCTGGTCAATGTCCAGGCCTTCCTTCTGGACAATCAAGTAGTTCCTCTCTCGATGACACACCAGGCTCTCTATGTAACAGTGGAAACGCAGGTGCTCATTGCTGGACTCATCCTGGCTGGAGTTTACGTGCTCATTATCTTTGAGGTAAAGCAGTCTGTCAGTGAAATGTTCAAAACATATAGTCTACAGGGAACTCTTATGCTACAGAACAAGATCTTTTTGGGTGCTCATGGCAAATGTTGCAGCAGCATGATGTGATTGTTGCTAACTATCAGAAGTAGCACTGCCTGAGGCTCTCCTCTGGGGTCTATTTGGATGCTCTCCTCTATTAATTCCATACAGTATAGCAGCAAGTGTGCAACTTCACTTGTAAAGAAAAGTGAGTAGAACAGGAGAGTCATGTTATGACTGAGCACTGTCCACACAAGTATGGGTGAACATATCACCCAGCTGTCTGTACATGAAGAAAAGTCCCCTATAATCGTCAATTATAACGCACCCATGGCTTATCTCCCTATTTAGATCCCTGAATCGAGTGAAAGCCATGATGTGTTCAGGTTGATTTAGAGGCTGTCCTTTTATGTGTGTGGCTTTCTTTAGTAATTCTCCTCTAGGCTATGAGGAGGTGTGAGGCCTACTGCCTAATGCAAGTCTTAGAGTCTGGGGCAGAGTTTTGAAAAATAACGAAGCTTGTATAGTGACATGGTTCAGACATTAGGGGAAACGGAAAACCAGAGAAAGATTCCTTTTACATGAACTGTTAATTAAATGAGTGAGTAGGTTTTATTGACTACTAAATATAGACAAATGGAAATTCATAGTTAAGATATACCTTAACTGCATTCCTGAGATTCTTTGAATATGACATATGGGTTCTGTTGTTTGTAGGTATAAAAAACTTGATCCATGACCTAATGCTCTGAAGCTAACTGGTCAATATGCATTATGATTACAGGGGAATTCCACCAAATTCAATTACAAGTTCTGCATAACTCAATCCTTGAGATAAATAAAAGTAAACAAAGTTATTCAGACGGGTTTGATGTAAAATGATGCATTGTGAAGAAATTTACTGACTAGGATTTTCTTTACAGTGGTGGTAACAGGAACCAACAGCTGCAATGCCAGCCGCGCAAATCTAGCCATTTTATTTATATCCAAAATGACCGCTTACAACTACCTACATGTACCTCTCTGCTATAAATGGCTTTTAAAAAGTATGTTTTAGGACAAAACCTTCTCTCAGAACTATTGTAAGGCAGTGTCTCAGGCACAAGGCTGCATATTCATAGCTATTTCACATAGTAACTTTCTGTCATGCATGTTTTAGAGGCACCGTATGCTTTAGACACCTTTAGGTTTCTATGTAATGAAGTTTTAGCATCAAACCACTCTGAATGACTTTGTTTACATCTTAACTGCTTTATAATGCAGAATGCAAAAGTAATGCAACATTTTTAAACACATTTGAATTCCCCTTTAATAAGTTACCAAATCTCAATATCAAATCTCAACTGTTCCATGAGCACTTGCAGATGTGTAGTACTGCTTTTGAACACTAGAGGTCACCTAGCTCTCCTGGAGGTGAAGAGCAAGGCTCTGCTGTATCAGTTGCATGGCTGGAAAACTATTTCAAACCTCAGGGATCATACTACATATTTCACATGTGTTACACAGTGGTCATTTTGTGCAATATTTCAGGTGGCTTAGTGATATTTGCAGGAATTAGGATTGACCTCTTACTGCCATTGTTGTCTGAATTTCTTCATAAACGCATTAATCATCCCTGATTTGTCATATGTCTGACACATACATATCCCTGCTGTTTAATCTCTTTAAAGTCTTTTTTGTGTCCCTTATTCATAAAAGCCATATTCATTAAAAGTTAACAGAAATGAATCATTGCATACCAGGACAACATCCGGATCACAGCCTTCAGAACACTTCAGACAACTTCAAGGCCTCTTTAGCAACACTCACTTAAGCCCAAAAGCAAAGATGCATATTGTTAATTGCAATGCTGTCTCATTATCACACATCTGTTTTAACTTCTGTAAGTGAGTGGAACAAAAATCCTTCTCTCAAGGATTTGAAATCTCAGCGTGCCTAACCAGCTGACTTATCTGCACTCCAGCTTATTTTTTCTGTTTTGCTGTGGACTAGAGCTGATGAAGGCCCTGCAGAGCAGACATCCTATGGGCACATGACTAAAGTCTCTCTTTCTGTTGCTCCTGGAGGACACAGGCAGGGAGAACCTCCCACTTTAATTACTCCTGTTTGTCTGGGAGGGATAACATGCTGCGCCCTGGAGTCCTGTAATTAGTGTCTGTAAGAGAGAAAAGAGAAGTTTACTCCAAAACACAGCACCAAAACAAGCATTTTCATTGCTGAAGATGCACTACAGTGCTTAAAAAGTGTAATAGTTAATGTATATTAAGTACTGAAATATGTTTCAGTGCATTTGCAAAACATCAGAATTATTTCTGCAATCATTGTTCATTTAACTTCATTTAATTATATGTATATTTTTCTGGGAAAACCTTTTTTTTTAGAGCCTTTAGGCCCTAACGGATGATAAGATTAGCATCTGAAAAGCAGCTTCAGCTGCCTAATCTCCTGACTGGCGCTGAATAATTTTCTGTGCATGCACCGTTTGCCATTGTTTTGTTTACGAAGTAATCATATTAAAGGTTTTGGAGCCCATCAATTTCCTTTCCTTTCTTATTGCATTATTAGATCTGAAAAGTTTTCCCTGTTTAACTGAGTATATAGAGTTGGAAAAAAGTCTAGGCCTTGGCTTGCTCTGCAGTTAAGTCTAGGGCTCGGTTTGACTTCACCGGCAGTCCAAATGGTTTGATGAGCACAGCAGTGTTGCTCGTTGCACTTTGTTGTGTGCTTTTCCGTCATGTAGACCATGTGTGTCAGGCTTCAGTCCTCGCAGGCCGAAACACTGCAGACTCCAGCACACTGCCTCAGTAAACACACCTGATTCAACTGATTAGCAAGGCCTTTATGAACTAAATTCAAAACGTTAGATGAGGGTAAACGCTAATCTCCGCAGCACTTTCGCCCAGAGGGTCTCTCGGTGTTCATCAGGCATGTGAGGCATGTGAGACGCCGAGGCAAGATTATATACATAGTCATATGCAAAAGTTTGAACTCCCCGGTCAAATTCCATGTTTTGTTGATTTTCTAAGTGAAAATATATGTATAAGTATAACTATAAAGCATAGTGGCCCACAGGAAAACTAATATCAGCTTTTTAAATACAATTTTCTTTTTTCTTTTCTTACGTCCTGAAACTGAAAACTTCTAATTGTCTATTTTGGTTGAATCAAAGGTCCCAGAATTTGCAATTATTTTAAAAAACATAACATGTTAAAAATATATGGTTTTGCAGAGATGTTAAAAAAGGGTGAAAAAAGCAAAAAAAATAGAAATGTATGAGATAGATGTGGACTGTGATTTGGAGCTACAGTATATCGCATTTTCACCAAAAATAGTTCTCTTTAGTTTAAAGAGTTTTTATGATTCATTTGAAATAGCCAAAGTAAATTCCACTCACCAGGCTTTTGAATTGGCATCAATCAATATTAATAATAAACCTTACTTGCCTATGCTTCTTTAGGATTGGTTTATAAATTTGAGTTTAACCACTCACGTCACTGATGCTTGGTCAAAAATATATTCCTATTTATGAGCCAAGATTACAGCAGTTCTTGGTGCAGAAATGAGAGCAAATGAGGGTCTGTAAAGAGTGAGACATTAAAACATGCAGATTATGCTGCCAGTACAGTGTCGGCGTGCTGCTAGAAGAAGACGAAAGCCAGCTCTGTTGATGAATTCCCTCGTTTCATCATAGAATGTGTTCCAACAGCAGCCAGGGTTCATTTGGAAGTGGACCAAGACTTGCGGTTTTTGCCGGACCGGTTCAGCTGTCTGTCTGAGTATGGATGGATTATTCAGAGGTATCAAAATGGGGTGAACTAAAGAAAACATCTGATAGGTCCACACCACATAAGGTGGGTGCGAAAATGCCCTGAGAAACTTCTCCATCTCTGGCTCGCTAACTGCTTGCATTGCACGCCTGAGGCTGCGTTGTCTTAAACTGGTGACTTTTATTTAGCCCACTCCTGCAGTGTTTTTATTTGTACATATCTTCGTTATGATTTAAAAACGTTAGTTTTTTTGATTCTTAATCAATAAGTTAATCTTTTTTTCCACTTACGTTTTTGCGACTTAAAGTGACGTTTGGCCCACTATGAAATACTGCCTCCTGTTGAGTGCAAGCCCGGTGATCCCTGCACAGGATCCAGTCCTTGCTGGCCAAAACACTGCAGAGTTCAGCACACTGCCTCATTAAACGCACCTGATTCAACTCATCAGCTGATTGGCAAGGTCAAGGGCAAATTTAAGTGCACAGTTTCTATTTATTTGCTGAATTTATATATTATATATTTATATACATATTGGAAAAATAAAACATAAAACACAAATTCTGCCATAACTTTTACTCCGGCCATATTTTATGTTTTATTTTTTCCTAGTATGTTCAGTTCTCTAAATAAACACTAATTGTGTATTAAAATGTGCAAAAGTATGTTCTCTATAGAAGATGTGTTAACTTTCACGTAATGTGTTAAATTTCACTTGGAAAATCAAAAAAACATGCCATTTGACTGGGGCACCCAAACTTTTGCAAATGTCTGTACATGCAAATAATTGCTTTTTACGTGTTTTCTGAATTCTATTGCAATTATTCATAAGAGCTCCCATGTTCCCAGTAAAAAGAATGATCCTGATCTGAACTAGACAATTTTATGGCCTTTTAGCAACACTTACCTCAGCCTGAAAGCACAGACAATATTCTTTAGATGTTTTTAGCCTCAGCATTACCTCATTATGGCATACATATAGATGGTATGTTGCAAAGTCAGAAACCTTTCATTAATTTCCAATCAGAATGGCTATTAAGTGGGAGTGATTCATTTTTCAAAAGAAGTAATGTTCTTCTTTGCATAATAAAGGGTAAATCAAAGAAAAAAGTGAAAAAATCAGGAGTTTTCAAAACTAGAGTTCAGATATTATTTAAAGATATCGAGAAAATAGATCTCTTAAGAACTTTTTGCACAGTACTGTACATACAGTAAATACTGGTGGCAATTTTCTGGCAAGTTAGATGCTATGAAAAAAATATGTGGCCACTTTACTACCAGATGGACAGCAAAGCTTGATCTCTTAATTATTTTATGAGGAATGCATCTTACATGACTATAGTATGTCTGTCCCCTATGGGCATAGCCTGCATATCTTGTGAAAGAGATCCAAAGGGTCTCTTTAAAATGACACACATCTGAAGTACTTTCCTTTTCTTACAGACTTGCAATAAATGACAAAAACAATATTATGCACTGACTGATAGGCAATGTTCATTTAATTATATTTTTTAATAGTTGATTTTTAAATGGTTTTGGAAATCTACTGCATTCAAGCCTTTTGAGAAGAGTGATTACACACAAAATACTTTCATTCAATTATTTATTAAAGCCACATCAGGTTTAAATATGTTTTGAAGTCTCTCCTGATTAAATTGGCTTTGATGTTGCCATTTTTCCTCATATTTTTGTGGACAACTTTAAGGAGTAAGAAAAAAAAAATTTGACAGGCGAGCGTAAAGGAGCTTTTTGGACAGGCAGTCATTAACACACAGGCGTCTTCCATAGCCATGAAGGAAAGTCGTTTACTTAATGTGACTGCCTCATTAACCCTACACTTGCTTCATGTCTATAATTAATCATCCTCACATCAAATGAACAGCGTTCCATTTGCAATTAAAATACTGGGCAATTTATTAAACATGTGATAGGACAACTTTAGTAGGGGTCATGAGGGGGCAGGAGTTTCCAGTGCTTGCCCACATCTTGCAGAAAAACAGACTGGAAGCC
>JAILXH010128109.1:32760-43918 GCA_023558415.1 Piaractus mesopotamicus
GTTTATTGTTAGTATTCTGGTGACTGTGAGCACTGATAGGTGCGTGAACGATTGTCCAAAGTCATGTAATCTCCCGAGGGATTGTGGGCAATGGAGTCCGCTCTGGACTCCGAGTCCGAGAAAAGTTGCTCATCCACGTGATTTCCCATGGCATTCTGGGAAACATAGTCTGAATCCGCCCGAGGCGGGACACAGAAAAGGTCCTATCCTTATACATTAACAGAAGTTGTTTTTTCTTTTTTTTTTTGAATCCAGGGCCATGTACAATATTTGGTAAATGTAATATTATTAATCTTGTCTAAGCACTCCTGTTATCATGGTGTTTCTGACCCCCTGCAATCAGGTCCCCTGCAAGTCATTTGAACGATGGCATTTTTCACTATGCTATTGAACCACTTCTAATAATGTCTCCACTGAGAAGCCTTGTTCTCTCCAGAAAATAAAAAGAATTCTCAGCACCTTCTTTGTGAACTAAGAAATAACACATTTTGCTAACCTCTTACAATAGGCTCAATACATGTTACACTATTAATTAAATAATAAAATATCAATACGTGGGCCTCCGTGTATTTTGCTATTTTTACACAGAATATATTGCAAAACATCACACGAAAAAACTGAATTCGTGATTCTGGTTTATATTACATTGAGATGATGACCCTCAATTAACAAATGGTTTGGATCTAATTTACTAAGAAAATGGCCTCAAATCACATTGTGGACAGCATGCATAAAAGGAATACAGGTTGTGTACCTATTAAGATATTTCCTTTTCTGACTGTAACCTTTTTTTAATATCATACTCATATATTCTGATTCATATTTATGGGGTCAGAGTCCAGGGAAGTAGCTGTCGAGAGCAGATAAATCTGGCTACCATAAAAATGAAAATGCATAAAATGGCTGGAGATAACCAACAACAAAAAAAAAACAAGCCTTCAAATACAGACAATTATTTATAGTGCCCTCCAGAACTATTGGCATCTTTGGTAAAATAAGCAAAACAGATTATGAAAGAAAATGTCTGTTTATCTGTTTGATCATGCACTGAGAGAAATCCAGTCCCAGTCAATGAGAAATCCTATTTTTTTTTAAAGAAGTAAAATTATTTAAAGCAAAAATGGGAAAAAATCTCAAGAAAAATTACACAACGTGGTCAAAAGTAAGTGGACAGCTGACCATCACATGCACATGTGCTTGTTGAACAAGTCATTCCAAAACCATGGATTTTAATATTGAGACATTAACATTGACATTGCTGCTACAACACAGTCTCCACTCTTTTTGGCATAACATAGCTACAGAGATTCTCTTTCATTCAGCAACAAGAGCATTAGTGAGGTACGGCACAGAGGTTGGGTGTTATAGCCTGGCTAACAGTTCATCTCAATTCATCCCAAAAATTGGATGAGGTCGAGGTCAGAGCTCTGTGCGGGCAACTTTTTTATGGACCTTGCTTTGTGCATGAGGGTTCTGTCTTGCTGAAACAGGAAAGGGCCTTCCCCATATTCTTGCCACAAAATTGGAAGCACATGATTCTTTAGAATGTGATTGTATTAAATTAAATAAATAAATAAATTAATTAATTAATTAATTAATTAATAAAATGCATATTAAATTTACTGTAATAACATATACTGAGAGTTTTTAGAATGGCTTCTATTTACAATCACTGTTGTGGTCTGCCAAATTGTGTGCACACTGCCCTTTTGACCTTGATATGGTAAGCTATTCTTTTTTTTTTACAAATAAGAAAAAATACCTGAAAAGCAGCAATGTTGACATGACTTGTATTGGAAAAGTTTTGAACTCAATGAACTAAATCATTCTACAGCAATTACTTGTTTTGTGTTTTATTCTCAGTGTGCCAGAATGCTTCCTTTTCATGTTGAAATCACAAAAATGTTTGCTGGAAGATCAAGCATCTTGCCCCCCCAAGGGGATGCTCATTTTACTGCTCATGAGTTTGCATGTCTGCATATGGTAGTTGTGAAATGATTAGCCTCATGATTAGATATTTTATCATGTCTGCAGCCTAGCCTTTCTATGCAAAACCTGACTTGGGGCCCCCTCCTCTAAACCACACATCTTCATTCATTCATGTCTTCACTGAGATAATCGTAACCCAGTAGTTCTTTAATTATATATTAAAAACTTACTGAATCTTACCTTTGGAATTTAGCTTTTTTACACAGACAGTGGGACGCAGGCAATCCAAGACAGGTCTTTTTAACTTGGAGAAACTTCACTCTGCAGCTAGATAGAAAGAACTGATGATAAGCTCTGTTCCAATTCACTCCATCCTTCACCACATACATAATAATGGGGATGCCAATATTTTAAAAAGTTAGATTTCAAATCTTCAAAGAAGATTTTTTTTTTGTTCCAAATCAAAGTTTAAAAGTAAAAATATGCAGCTTTCCCATTTGTTTAAGAAATATCTCTCAATGCATGTGTGGTTTATTTAACATATTAATTTTACCTCATTTTCATGGAGGATGCCAATAATTCTGGAGTTGGCTATAGAGGACATAGACTACATTATTCATGAAAATATATCTCCATCTATTACATGTCTATAGGAAGCTGTGTACTCTACATGACCAGTCACACTAGCCATGTATACGTGTAATATTTATGATAAATTTATGTGTAAAAAGCTTTTCTAATAAATAGCTGTGAAATATACCACCGTGCTTGCTATAGGGAGGCCTGTATGCATCTGGATTAAACACGTATGTATGGAATAATCTATATCATTATTGTGGCTGATGTGTAATAAATATAACAAATGTATTTAGAGATATTATGAGATAATTAATGACCTAAAAAAAATTCCTAGAATTGCTGCTGTTCCAGACATAGCTTAAAATTTGGTAGTGAAACTGAAGAAGATTATTTTTCTGTGTTTTCTTTCTATAAGGTTGTGTGGACTACTACTTCGCTGTAAACATACTTGAAATTCATCAGAATAGCTAAGCATACACTTGCAATTCACCAGGACAGCTCCTAAACATACACTTAAAGTACTTAAAGGGCAGAAATTTGACAAACTGACTAGTTGTACAGATGGTATCATATGACAGTCCCACTTTAAAAGTCACTGAGCTCTTTTCAGTTCAGTTCAATTCAACTCAACTTTGTCATTATACATTTATAAGGGTACAGTATAACAAAACACATTCGGGCTACTTTTCTGGAGTATAAACATTAAGAAAGGGACATGAGTGCACGTGTACTAGTTGGATGACAGGCAACATATATACACACAAAATAAGTCCAAAAACAATAAATAGACAATACAATAAATAGAAAATAGACAATAAATACAAATGAAACTAGAGATGCACAAGTGTACTGGTGCATAGGCAGTGCGTATACATATGTGTAAAATATGCAAAATATGTGCAGCAATTTTTAGAAGTAGTGTTAAATGATGGAATGCATGTTAGTTCAAGTATACAGTCCAAGTATATATGAAGTCAGTCAGCAGTTTGGAATAACTAATGTTTGTTCATGCAGGTGAGGTTTGTGCAAACCTCACCTGCATGAGCTGACCTTTTTGAGGATACTGCTGCTGCTGCACAGACTCAAACTATTTCATTATAACAATTATAACCATTTCTGTAATTTAATATTTTATACAAACACTGTTTGCTATCTGTTGTCAACCAGAGGAGGATGGGTTCCCCTTTTGAGTCTTGGTTCCTCTCAAGGTTTCTTCCTCTTGCTCTTAGGGAGTTTTTCCTTGCCACTATAGCCACTGGCTTGCTCATGGGGTCTTGGACCTGGATTTTTCTGTAAAACTGCCTTCTGACAACTCCTGTTGTAAAAAGCGCTATATAAATAAACTTTGACTATTCATGATCTGGTGGGTGCTGTGGGTGTGACCAGAAACAGCTCGAGGGTAGAAACTGTTCTTGTACCTGGTAGTTCTGGCTTGAATGTTCTGATACCTCTTTTCAGATGGCAGCAGTTGGAACAGGAAGTGGCTGGGGTCTGTGGGGTCTGAGTTCATGCTGGCTTTGCTCAGGTATCTTTTATTGCAAATGTCCTGTTTGGGTGCAAGGACACCTACATTATGGACTAGGCAGTTTTCACCACTGAAAGCCTTTCCATTCCACAGCAGTGGAGTTGTCATAACAGACTGTGACATAGCTCGTCAGGCTGCTCTCCACTGTGGACCTGTAGAAGTTGCAGAGGAGCTTTTGCGGCAGGCTGACTCTCCTCAGCCTCCTGAGGAAATTAAGGCATTGTTGGGCCTTTTTGACAAGATGTGATGAGTGATGAGGTAAGAGTCTTTGCTATATTAATTTAAAGCAGCTCACTCTTTCCACTATGGTTCCACCAATGCTCAGAGATGTGTGCACTTTGCTCATTTTCCTGAAATCAGCTCTTTGGTTTGGTTTAGTTTAGTTTAGTTTAGTTTAGTTTAGATTGAGGGAGAGAGTGTTGTCTGGGCACCACTCTGTAAGAAGTTTCACCTCCTCCCTGTATGCTTTCGCATTGTTGTTAGTGATACTACTACCGTTGTATTGTCAGCAAACTTGATGATGATGTTGGAGATGTGCTTTGCAATGCAGTCGTGGGTGTACAGGGTGTAGAGCATGGGTAATGAGACACAGCCTTGTGGACAGCCTCTGCTGAGAGTGAGGGTGGGAGAAGTGTGGCTGTCCATCCAACAGACTGAGGTCTGCCAGTGAGGAAATCCAGAATCCAGCTGCAGACTGTGTGATTCCTAGGGTCTTGACCTTGGAGACCACTCTAGACTACGTGATTGTGTTAAATGCTGAACTGAAATCAGTGAACAGTTGCCTTGGTCTTGCCCCCCAGTTTATGTTCTTAACATGAGTCAAGATCAGTCTTTTGACCCACTTAGCTCTTCTGACCCATTCTACTGACAATGTTTGCCTATGGAGATTAGAAAGAGACTGTCTAGAAGATTACCTGTTTGGTAATTGGTGAGGCTGAAATAGTCAAAATTATCGGCACCCCTAGAAATCTACTTCAGCTATATTCCCATTCATATATTATTTTTTAACTCAAATGGCACAGTCATCCACCAACAAGAGAAAGATCAGAGAAAACACTAATCAAATTATCACCTCTCCCTTACTGTGTCCCTGACTTATCCAAAAATGCCTTGTCATGCATGTTTACATAAATATTTACATAAAATAATATTTTGTTCCAACAAAATACTCTTGTGGGAGGATGGTTTAAGAGGCTTGCAGGAAATAAGCCTCTGCTGACATTAAACCACAAATATAAGTGGCTGGAGTTAATTAACATGAATGGAGCTTTAAATCTGGATTTTTTCTGCCAGCAAACACTAGGGATAATTTTGGAGTTAGAAAAGAATTAGTGTGATATATGATCATGGATCTGTTTATTGTATGTTACCATCTGAAGCTGTCAATAAAAAAGGTATGGATTTTGTTGGATGGCTCTACATTGAGAGAAGATGTGAAGGGGTGAGAAAGCTATGTTATTGTGTCTGTCTAATACCATGATTAGATATAATACATTTTTGGTCATGAGGACAGAGGAACCTACAATTCCATTTGATATATGGGTTCGAAAACTGCAGTGAAAAAATGACTGGCCAGATGCCAGAAAGCATGCTGTGCTGCTGCCATGCTTTGGAACAGATCAACAAATAGTATTCAACATCCTTACAAACAAACATTCAATATGGCCATTGATGATTTCAAAACATATCACATTCCTAGAATAAGCTTGGTTGTGGAAAGGCATAAATTTCACCAATTCATGAAACCAAAGTCCAGATGAAACCATGTCTGTGACTATGAAACTGTGAATTTCTAGCCACGTTGGTTGCTATGAGCTCTGCTTCAAGTGCTGATGCGTTGATACCTAACTTGCTAACTGAAATAATAGAAACAGAAATTAATAGAAATAATCTATAGTCAATAATATGTTTCATTACTAATGAACAAGCATGAGAAAAAATTGCTTGTTCCCCCAGTAGTTCCCATGATATAAAGTACATTTGTGCAATGAATGGATAGATTAAACACAGTAGTAACCAATGATTCTTGATGAATGAATTACAAAGTTGTTTGTAGCATAGTTTTTCACTGTTTGAGGTGAGAGGAATTTTACTTGCTGTTTTTGCACACAAGTTTATGCTCTCGAGTTTATGCAATGGGCTCCAGGAGACCTAAGGTGAAAAATAGTTCAACTCTGAGAAGCAGTCATATAGCCATAAGCCATAAGTCATAAACTTTTTTGGGTGCTGACCAAAAGCAAATCAACTTTAGTTTATTCTCATTCACAATATACTGTAATAGCAGGGCGCGACCTGGGGGAGGCGCTGCCTCTGCTGTACTACCGGAGATTGAGTAACGTTCAGCCAATCAAATCAGACCTCATACATCATAAGCCAATCATTTTAGACCTGGGGGAGTGTCTATGTTTATGCATAGCAATGTAATTGGTAGCCGAGCTGAAGACAGGATTTCGGCTAAAATCCTGAGAAGGGTCTGCAGACATTGCGGGGGGAATCTAACTAAAATAAACATTATATCTCATTCAAAATCTATAATATACAGAGTGAAAAAGAGATTATCAGAGTCAATACATCCACATACAACATGAATTTGTGGCAAATTATGGTCAGTATAACTGGATATCTGTTTTTTTTACTTGATTGCTTAAGTAAAGTAGCTAGCTAACTTTGGGTTCAATGAAGTAAAGAGGTTAGGTTAACACTAACATTCGCTAACTAGCTGACAAGCCAACAAATTTAACCTCATTTCATAGTGAATACGAGAATATGTATGAACAAAAACAACATATAAATGAACAAAAATATTATATTTGTCACCATGACCACAAATTTCCGTCATTTAGCTTATTAAACATACCTACAGAGCAAAATCATGCTCCTTCTGATTGCATCAACTAAGACTGAACTGATCTATAATCTATATGTTTAAATAATATATTTAGGACCTTGCAGCTTATCTAAGAGAGAGGAGATAGCATTGTTTGAGTGCAGTTCCTTTGCTTGATCTGTGCCTGATGTATGTGGATGGATATGGTGTTTGTTATACTAGCTCTGTATCTCTTTGGGGACCATGCCCCTAGACCCCCCTAGGACAGGCTTAGCTACCCTATCCATGAACCTCTAATGATGCCCCTGTGCATATAGTCAGATAGTAAGTTAACAAAAAGATTACAGAGTCGGTAAGCTTTAGACAGTAACCTTCAGTATTGACAAAAATTTTACAAGCATATTCTGCACAATACATTCCCATTCCAATTTAGTTACAAAGAAAGGGAAAAAAAAAATTAAGAAACCATTACTTATTATCACTACTCTAATCTAATCTAAACTGTCAAATAAATATTTTGTCCTGCCACAGTTACACCCCTTTCACACCAGGCTATAGAAACTAGTTGAAGGAGCATGATAGCATATGTACATACAAGTTTTTCATACAGCATTGCAATATAAAGTGATGCCATGGACAAAAGCCGGAGGAGATGAAGGTGGCAAGGGCAACATTTATTGCAGTAAATAATATCCTTCAGTCTTACTTATTTTACTGCATGAAAACAGCAGTGATACTTAGGGTTTAATGTTAGTATAGTTATCTATAGTCCTGGTGTAGTTACTCAAAAAAAAAAAAAAATCCATTACAAGTTACTAATTATTTCTTTCAAATTGTAATGTAATTACATTACATAACAAGAGGATTACGTCTTTTATTCAATCAGAGCCCTGATAATAGGGGGAGGAGCCTAATGCTTAAAAGCTGCCTTCAAGCTTCAAGATGGCAGGGGGCTGACCTCATAAGGTCAGCACATACAATATATGGACAAAAGTACTGGGACATTACACCTACAGGAGCTTTTGACATCCCATTCTAAATCCATGGGTATTAATATAGAGTTGGTCCCCCCTTTGTAGCTGTAACAACTTCCACTCTTCTGGGAAGCTTTCTACAAGATTTTGTAGCGCGTGCCTGTGGAAATTTTGCCCATTCATCCAGAAGAGCATTTGTGATGTTGGATGAGGGCCTGGTTCACAATTTCTGTTCTAGTTCATCCTAAAGGCGCTCTATGGGGTTGAAGGTCAGGGTTCTATGCGGGCCAGAGAAGTTCTTCCACACCAAATTCACCCAACCATGCCTTTATTGACCTTGCTTAGTGCACTGGGGCACAGTCATGCTGGAACAGAAAAGGGCCTTCCCCAAACGGTTCCCGCAAAGTTAGACGCGTACAGTTGTCCAAAATGTCTTGGTATGCTGAAGCGTTAAGATTTCCCTTAACTGGAACTAAGGGGCCTAGGCCAATCCCCTGAAAAACAACCCCATAGTATTATCCCTTCTCCACCAAACTTTACACTTAGCACAATGCAGCCAGGCAGGTAATATTCTCCTGGTATCCACCAAACTCAGACTCATCCATCAGACTGCCAGATAGAGAAATGTAACTCGTTACTCTGCAGAATATGATTCCACTGCTTCAGAGTCCAGCGGCACACCATTCTCCCCGATGCTTGTCATTGTGCATTTTGATCTTAGGCTTGTGTGTAGCTGCTCGTCCATGGCTCCTAAAGCGAAGTTCTTTTCTTCTAGAGGCTTCCATTTCACAATAATAGCACCTACAGTTGACAGGAGCAGATCTAGCAGGAGCGAAATTTCACAAACTGACTTGTGGCAGAGGTTGCATCCTATGACAGTGCTATGTTTAAAGTCACTGAGCTCTTCATTGTGACCCATTCTAATGCCAGTGTTTGTCTATCGACAACTCAGTAATTAGGAGGGGTGTCCCAACACCTCAACTCAGTAATTAAGAGGAGTGTCCCAATACTTTTGTCAATATAGTGTGTTACCTTCTGGTTATTTGGTGCTTTATCTCAATAGGCCACAGGAGTACCAGTCTCTCAGCATTTGCTCAAAGTCAGTGTTTGATGTTCGAGTGAACGAAAGCAGGTAATTTAGGAGAAATATCCAATCGTCATACTTTCAAAATATCTAATCTAAAAGGAAATGAAAATTTAAAGTTATCTAATATGCTACATATGTAAAGATAGATGATATACACTTCTTGCTAAAAGATACAGCCTTACATAATGAGCAAATTAACTTCACTGTTGCAGTAATGAAGCTGCTGCATTGCTGGAGCACCCATTGTGTCCATCAATTTTCTGTTCTCTTGGTTTAAAAAGTGAGAGGCAATGCAGTACAGATATGCATTCACTGAGGAAAGTAACTGAATATGTGTCTTCAAACAGCAATAGAAGCATTAAATATGGTTTAAGCTATGCCTCTGGGAGGTGATCTACAACATGAAACTAATTCTTCTCACGTGGTGTGCTCTTATAAAGCAGCTTCCTTATCTGGTTGGAATCTCTATAAAGGCATCTTTTGAACATAAGACAAGATAATGTAGTCTAATGCAATCACAAGTAAATGCTCACAAAGCTGTGTGCTGTTCATGAACATATAGCGAAGAAAATCACACACATATAAAAAGTAATCAACTGACCTGGAGGTGTTTTATTTTTAAATCGGTTAGAACTAAAGCTCTAATGATGAGTGTAATTAAAATCAATGCAGTTCTGTGAACTGGAAGACTCAGTGGCTGATAGGTTTTATTAGTCATTTATTTTATTATGGTTATGTGAAACAGAACTTCACGGATGTTTTGCCGTTTCTCTGCATGTTTACAGACATGAAACACAAACGTGTGGACGCACTTATGTATATCACCCTCCCTCTAGTGCCAAACACACATTTCTATGCTAACTACGACATCCTCACAAGCTGAATTTCTGCAAATAGCCAACAATGTATCTATGCATTTTCTTTAGTTCGTATTATGGACACGTTATTAATACCACTTCAAGACCACGTGCTGTTTACGTTTTGTTTATAGTGGGGGGAAACAAATCTCATAAAAGGTTATTGTAAGCTGAAGAGCAGCTGTCATGCACAGCTAGACTGAACTGCCTAGTTGTGTATATTAAAATAAAATCGCCGATTCGACTTCGTTTAAAAGGGGTTAACAGAATTGGCAGCATTAGCACTTCACTGCAGACTCCTTTAATGAAATCACATCCATCTCTGTATTTTAAAATTAAAACGGTTGCTTTTTAATTTTAGTGACAGTCCTATCTCAGGCACGTTTCTCACAGCTTTGGATGCAGTGGATGACGATATTACAAATAAATTCTGCGTGGCTTGTAAAACTGTTACATGCTGTCACTGTCTTTCAAAACGCCTTTACAAATGCATCTATATTTTACGATGCCTTTGGGTACTCAACATAGTTTTTGAAAGGGACCATGAAGAAATGAACAGCGCGTATCATTTACCACATAAATGCAAGATGGAGCCAAAGCCCCTATATACCCAGCGGGTGAAAACAAGCACGGTTATACAACTGACTTACCCTTTTTGTTTGAAATAAATCCAGTCATGTAGTCGGCTCTTCCATTTTCGATTTTCACGAGTATGCAGTAAAAAGTCCCTTTAACACTGCATCGTCAGTATTCGAGTGATCGCAAATCAGGCGAAATTATGCCAAGTATAATTTTACAGAACCGTCCCATTCGCGTATAGCAAGTTTCACAGCGACCTAAAGTTGAATTCCTGGAACATTACCAGAGTAAACGCGAGATCCATGACTTGAACTCATAACAAGCTTGCTCCATACGAGTTTCAAGGAAGCATAGCTCATAGCCGCAACGCGTTGCATATGAATTCCCCATATTTATAAAGGCTATTTCATGCAGCAGTATAACGACAGTAGAGATAATATGGGAGCCGCCGTTTTTCCCACTCCCAAAATAAGCTACCGCACAGCAAGTATGCTCAGCGGCATCAGTGTTTGAAGTGTTCATACGCAAAGACGCCACTTCAGCGCCGACAACATATCAGCAATCAATTAACTGAGGGTAAAAATTCTGTTTTTACAAAGCACGACGGCGTTTTTATAGTCATGATGTTTAATAATATACATGCGTTTTGAAGAACTAGGACCTAGATAGTTCTTTCTTTTGACGTTTAAGTAAGCTTAAAGGTTAGCTGCTGTATTTGTGACATATTGGAATAAGAATATTACGCGTAAGTGTATTAATGCTCTGCGCATTAATACATAATAATAATAATAATAATAATAA
>JAILXH010128109.1:44286-56259 GCA_023558415.1 Piaractus mesopotamicus
GGCTACATGTTAGTCTTCTTCACTACTGGACCATGAGTTTTGTTTAGTGAAATAAAATGTAGAACAGACAAATACACGTAAAGGAAAGGACTGTATGACCACTGGGGGGAGACAGAGTAGCAGGTTCTTGTGGCTGTGGTGAGATATATTGAAATTACAGTCATTGTGAGTTTTTTTTTTCTTCAGTTGCTAGATGCACTTCCCAAAACTCCAAAATCAATCCCTCAAGAGTACATCTTCAGTATTTTTACTTGGGTAACTAGGCCTGTCACAGTTATTACATAATCACCTGATTACAATTATTTCAGATAATTGCAATTATTTCATCTGATCGCATTTATTTTACACAGTCTTTAGATTTCACAATCATACTGAAGTTGGCTTGAGCCAAATAAATGCAAATAAAATAAATCACTTCTTTCTTCTTTTCCTTTTCTAACTTACAGTTCTAACGTTTGCGTGCTATAACATGTTTGGGGGGATATCAAATTGTTCATTTGATAGCTAGTATAGCTGACAAGAACAAATGTTTTTCACCCACATTTTCATGATCTCGAGAGAAAAATGTGAGCTTCAGTTGACTGTGTAACTGTAGACACTTGTTCCACATTGCAGCGTATCTCTTGTTAGCTGCAAAGAAAAGATAACTAATAAGTCAGTCTAGTTGTTTTTGATTTGTACTTTATCTGTTGCATAAAATGAACAAGATCATGAGCTAAAATTTAATGATCATGACAGGCATTTAGCAAACATATTCCATTGCAGTTCTTTTGCTGCATTGACTCCACATACCCTGCTCCAACTCCTTTATTTTTATTTTACCTTTAAATTTAAAGAGAGAGTTAAGTTATGAAAAGATACAAGTATGCATTAAAGATACACAACTGAACATTAAGACCACTGTTGTAGGTTTGAGGGTACATCTACTTTGTTTGTAACCTTATTGTAGCTGTTTTTTCTGATAATGTGTGGAAATGAAAATGATCTGTTACAAATGTAAGGGATAATCTAATGACAGCAATTCCTCTGGGAATGAAAGGTCACAGATGAATAGCAAAAATAAACATATTTATATACATATACAATGAATTGCCAGTTTTTTTATTTTTGCTAGGATACTCCAGGGGTGGCTGGTCCATTTAAGAAAATGAAGCACTGCTTAATAAAAATAAAATAATTGGAACTAATAATATTAAAATGTCTTTGTTTATTTGACAGGCCTTAACAACATTGTAGCTATCCAAAGAAAAACAAGTATCTTTAAAATGGAAACTTTACAGGAGAGGTCAAAAACTTTCTTTACTTCAAATGTAAGTTAATGTAAAGAGTTTTTCTAAGCAATTTTGGACCATTTCTATCTATTGGTCCAATCATCATGAAATTTTCACACAATGTAATGGACAGCTCAAATGGTGTAGAAAAAGCTTTATCAAGCAAAGGAAAAACTTTTCAACAAAGCTGCTGAATGGTTGTGGCAATAAATCAGTCAGAATTTTTACACTGTAAACCCCAATTTTGAAATTCATTAACTGAATTAAAATAATAAAGAACATTTTAAACAAACACTAACACTAGAGTATTGCTCATTAAATAATAATATTGTGTTACATAGAATTTTCCTTTTTAAGTTTTATTACATATTTCTATAATCCAAAAAAGCTCTGCCAGTTTGCACTGAAGTCCCTGTAGTTACTGATTTTGAAGGTTAATTTTGATTTAGTAATGTAGGTGGCCCTTTCTAGCATTTTTAGTACTTTTATTGGTTTGGGTTAGCTCACATCACCTGCCCTTCACTCTGGTTCTGTGGCTTCTCGCCCCCGCACTACCGTTTATAGTGAAGGTTGACATCGGCTTAGTGTGGAGGGGCCCCCAGGTCAGCAGTACATCCCATCTTCCATCAGAGATCAGGTTTTCAAGTAGGGGCAAACCTCCCCTTTTGTGTGCCATCCAGGGGTGTTCCACACACTCAAGTTTCTGTGGAGGCGCTTCTCCAAGCATGGAGAAGGATGTATGTGCCTACGCAGTGGCCTGCCAGGTCTGTGCTCGAAACAAGGAGCCCAGAATGCGATCGGCAGGTCAGCTTCACCCCTTCCCATACCATCTCGGCCGTGGTCGCATATCTTCTTGAACTTTGTCACTAGGCTTTCCGCATCCCAGGGCAACACAGTCATCATGGTTTTGGTCGACTGGTTTTGTAGGGCTTCTATTGGTCAAGGAGACGGCCACACTGCTACTGCAGCATGTGGCGAGGGTCCATGGGTTTCTTGGTAGACTTAGTGTCTGGCCTTGGATCCCAATTAAACACTCAGTTCTGGAAAGCATTCTGCCAACTGCTAGGGGCCTCCATGAGCTACCAACCTTAGTAGAATGGGCTGACTGAGAGGGTTAACCAGGAGATTGAGCAGATGCTTAGATGTCTGGCCTCCTCTAGACCATCCATGTGGTCTGAGCACCTGCTCTGGGCAGAGTATGCCCATAATACCTTGTGGCATTCCTCACTGAGCATGTTACCTTTGGAGTGCCATTTTCAGTATGCTCCACCCATGTGGAACAGGAGTCTGAGGTTGAGGTCCCTACAATCTTCTTGTGCAGTGGTTTTGGCAGGTCTGGCAGAAGGCCTGTGCTGTGCAAAAAAGGTCTCAGCATTGCAGAAATGAGGAATGCAAGTGAGGTCTGGGACCCTCATTTCAGCTGGGGCAGCGGGTCTAGCTCTCCGCCAAAGACCTGCATAAAAAAGATTTTAGTCTTGCAAGCTTGCCCCACAGTATGGCTGTTTAAGGTGATGCGGTGTCCTACCAGCTCTTCCTTCTCCACTCCATGCAAATAAAACATACCACGGCTCTCACCTCAAGTCAGTCTTCTGTAGCTCCCTTGCTCTGGCCTCTACCCCTCCACCACAATGTTTGGTCACCAGGTCCCCGGCCTACACCATCCAGTGGCTGCTGGGCTCCCATCAGGTGCAGGGTGGTACCCAGTGCTTACTGGACTGGGAGTGGCATGGGCCAGAGTTTTGCTGGCTCCTGGCTCAGCACATTCTGGATCTAGGGCTCATCAGGGCCTTTGGGAGAGACTGTGCAGCAGAAGTGGGAGCGAGTCTTTGTCATGAGGGGTTTATGAACTAAAACTTTACTATGAAGTCCCTCTCCGTGTAGTTGTGGATGGACTGTTCTTGCTGACACAGACTGATCACATCCTGTATGACATTGTCAGTCAACTGAGAAACAGTTGCTATTCTGTTTTCCTAACATATCACACTAATGCACAAACATAGAAGTAATTAAATGTGTGCTTTAGACTACAATTTCCAGCACTGTTTACTGATGTATTTCCATAGATCTAAATGCAGATATCATTTTAGTCATTGTGTCTACTAAAACACTAGCAGCTTTCTTGGGTTAAGCTTCTGCCCTCCGTGCCCTAATAATGAACTTCTAAACGTCAGGTTTTCTTTTCTTTTTGCCACATCGATACAAAACTGAGGTCAACAGTTCAGATTTTTTTATAACATGCCACAGAGCACGGTAGGATGTTACTTAAAAATTATATCATACAGTACACTTGTCTGGAAGCATCTTTAGTCTGTTTGTTTCTACACTCATTATATAGCTTTTCTGTTAATTTATTACCAGTCTCAAGATCTATACCTGAAGTCACAAATTCAAATTACCATGGGGCCACTAGTGATTTGGTTTTCTTCAATCAGAGCCAGTTGAAAAAAATCCAGGTAAAAAAATTTGCCATAAAATTGAGAATGAAATTTAACTTCATGACATTTTAGTATTAGTAGTGATTATAGAAATATACTACGGTTGCTGAGAAAACCCAACGTTCTGCATATTAACAAACACACTACAAAATCACAAAATATCTCCATCAAAATTAGAACACGTGCTACATCTTACAAACACACTGCAAATTCAAGGACACTACATAAATTAAGAAAAAACGCTTTAATCAAGATGACAACATGCACTACATTTAACAAAAGCTCTGCAAATTCACAGACACGATGCAAACACAGAAAACAAATGCAACTTCTGCAACGCCTCAAATCTGATTCTCCAAGTCACATAGGTGCATCTCTTCGTCCATCAATTTGGCCATCGCATGGTGAGCTCACTCCTCAAAACTGGCTTCAACAGGTTTTACCAGCCTGCTCTACCTTTCAAGGTCAACTTGCCCCTCTCTTCACTGGGTCAGTAGGTACACACAGGCCTCTCTGTGAACCCAGCTGCTTTCCAGTGTCTAGAATCTCCTATGCACACAGGCAAAGGCCTACCCTTTGTGAGAGAATTAATATTCTCTGTTAGGCAATACTTCCTATTTGTTTATTGATTACAACATCTAATCTATTTGATTACTGATTAAGGGAATATTTATTCAAAATCTCTGTCAAGCCAATCCAGATTTCAGCAAGTAATTGACAACCTTAGAATTGGCCAATTATACCATGAAACCAGAGGACTCTGCCCCTCCAAGATCCATTATCGTCAGGTTTTCCGACTATAGAGTTAAGGAAACGATACTCCAACAAGCCTGGAAAAAAAGAGGGGTGATGTACCAAGAACAGAAGATCTTCTTCGATCAGGACTACACGCCAGATGTACAAAAGAAACGCAAGCAGGTACGGGAGGTAATAAAGCCCAGTCGCCATTCCCTGCCCAGCTAAAAGTCCATTTGGAATCCGGCGTGAAGACCTTCATGACCCTCGCGGACGCGGCCCCCACTCTTAAGGAGATGGGAATTCATGTCAAAGTGGATGACCGGGAGAATCTTCAGAGGGAACTATTGCGTAATTCCTCGGTTTTGGTATCGACGTCGAATAGAGCAGGCATATCAACGATGACGAACGCGGACTTGCAGGTTTTTGTTCAAGGTGAAAAATCAACAGCAAACAGCTTTGAGATGCAAATAGTTAGGTAAGAATTGTCAAATGGCGCTGGTTATAAACCAGGCTCATGTGTTTGCTGGCTTTGTTTTTATTGTAACAAAGAGTTAAATTTGGCTGGTTCATGTATATGAGGGAACCAAAAACAAACAATAACAAAAAAAAAAAAACAATAAGGGCTTCCCTTCAGAAGATGTAGGCAACATAATTTCATTTCATTTTATTTGGTCTTGTTTCATCGTAACATATAGGCAACTTGAAACACAGCATATTTGCTGTTAGTTAGTTGCGATAGCACTGCGTGTGTCTCCCCGGAGTCACAACTCTCCGTCTTTACTGAAACTGGTTAATATGATGTTCTTTAAACCAGTTGGGTGTTTGGAAGTCAGTTCTTATTTTTTCTTATGTATAAAGTTCTTTTATCTTTTCTCTATTATGTTTGATGCTAGTTTCTACTATTCTAACAGATGTGCGGTCGTGAGTTGTGTCTCAAATACTTTACAGGTGCATTGTGCTGAAATGGAGGTTTGGATTGAGAACAAAAGTGTGGGATAATATTAACACTTCGCGATATTCACATGAATAACCTGACCCTAGTCACCTATAATGTCCGTGGATTGAATCATCCTATTAAAAGGAAAAAAATATATAGTCAATTAAAGAAACTGCAATGCTCAGTTGCATTATTACAGGAAACTCATTTGTCAGAGGGAGAACATAAAAAATTAAGAAGGGAATGGGTAAACCAAGTATATGGTGCTTCATTTGGTAAAAAAAGAGGAGTTGCAATTTTAATTAACAAGACACTGGCCTTCTCTTTAGAAAAAGTTATTGAGGATAAATTGGGGAGGTTTGTCATGGTAGTGGGCACAATAGGGGAGGTGGAGGTATCTATTATTAACTTGTATGCCCCAAACGAATATGATCAGAACTTCTTTGAGGAAATTTCAAACTAAATTGCCGACAACGCTAAGGGCATGATAATAGTAGGGGGAGACTTTAATGCGGTACAAGATGGTAGATTAGACAGAATACCAGCAGAGGGAGGACCCCAAACTAAAAAAACCAAAACACTTAACATAATGATTTCAGAACTAGGACTTGTTGACCCATGGAGATCTAAAAATCCTAAAGGGAAGGATTTCAGTTTTTTTTTCTAATGTTCATAACAGTTATTCTAGGATAGACTTCTTCTGTCTCTCCCAACAACATATGTATAAAGTAATAGATTGCCATATTGAACCGATAACACTGAGTGATCATGCCCCTGTCGTGTTGAGTATAGGTTTAGGTAAAGGAAAATTTTTCAAATACTGAAGATTAAATGTTTCATTATTGACTAATACAGAAGTGGTGCAAGAGTTAAAACAAAATTTAAAAGAATATTTCGAGACAAATGATAATGGGGAGGTAACCCCATCAATCCTATGGGGGGAGCTAAAGCTGTTATAAGGGGGAAAATGATCCAGATTGCATCAAGACTAAAAAAAATAAGACTGGAAGAGCAAATGAAACTAGAAAATAAAATAAAACAATTAGAAATAGAACATAAAACTACAGGAGCGCACAACATTCTGTTAGAATTAAGAGAAACTAGGAAGGCCTTGGATACGCTCCTCACATATGAAGCCGAGAGAGCTTTAAGATTTTCTAAACAGAGATACTATGAGATGGGGAACAGAGCTAGCCGGTTGTTAGCTTTTCAACTTCGTAAAGCCCAGGCCAGTCATGTAGTTCCTAAGATTGTACATCCTGTATTTAAAAAAACAGTATCTCATCCAAAGAATATTGCGGACGCCTTTGCATCATTCTATAAAAATTTGTACGAAGAGCCTAAATCAAAAACAATTAGTGACAAATCAGAGGCCTTTCTTTCTAGTTTACACCTACCCTCATTGTCAGAAGATGAAGCATTGCAAATGATATCAGACATTACACAAATGGAAATACGTGAAGCCATAAAAAATGTAAAAAACAATAAATCTCCGGGCACAGATGGTCTCCCTGGGGAGTTTTATAAATGCTTCATGGACGATTTAGTACCAGTATTAACTAAAGTCTTTAATTACGCTCTCTCCAAAGGCGATCCACCAAATACATGGTCAGAGGCCATTATATCAGTGATCCACAAAGAAGGGAAGGACCCGACATTCTGTGAGGGATATAGACCCATTAGTTTGTTGTGTAATGATCAAAAGCTACTGACTAATATTCTAGTAAAAAGGATGCAAAAAATTATAGCAAAATTAATTAATCCTGATCAGACGGGTTTTATCCCTGGGAGACAAGGAGTTAATAATATAAGGAGAATGCTAAATGTTATAACATGTGCCAAGAAAAATATGCAGAATTCTATGTTAATAAGTTTTGATGCTCAGAAAGCGTTCGATACTGTAAACTGGCAATTTTTGTATAACACGCTGGCTGCAATGGGATTCCATTCTGTGTTCGTGGAGTGGGTAAAGGTTATCTATACTAATCCGAAGTCACGTGTTAGAGTGAATGGATGCTGTTCAGATTTTTTTCTCTTTGGAGAGGGGGGTCCGACAGGGGGACTGTCTTAGTCCTCTACTCTTTGCAGTAAATATTGAACCTCTAGCGGCATTAATAAGACAAAACCATAATATAAAGGGTGTAAAAGATGAAGGTCAAATAGAACACAAGATTTCACTATATGCAGATGACATATTGACGTATATCACTGACCCAGTTTCCTCAGTCCCTGCACTGATAAGAAACTTAAAAGAATATGGAGAGCATTCAGGTTACCAAATTAACCAATCAAAGTCTGAGGCAATGATGCTGGTGGGACACTGGCCAGCACAACTAAGTGGAAGATTCAATTTCCGTTGGTCGAATCAAGGGTTCAGATACTTGGGAATTGTTATATCTCCTGACACATCATAACTGTTTAAGGCTAATTATGGGAAACTGATGGACATAATAAAAACTGACCTTAGAAGATGGGAAATTCTCCCCTTATCTTTAATAGGACGAGTGGAGACGATACGAATGAACATACTGCCAAGACTGCTTTTTCTGTTCCATTCTCTACCCATAGAAGTCCCTATTTCTACATTTAAAATAATCAATAAATGGTTATCTAAATTTATATGGCAGAACAAAAGACCTAGAATTAAATATAAAAGAATATTATGTCCAAAGGAAAATGGGGGTCTAGATCTACCTAACTTGAAAAAATATTACTGGGCGGCCCAGCTTAGATCAATGGTTGCCTGGATGTCCCAAGATAAAGATGCCATATGGGTGGAGATGGAACAGAGCGATTGCCCAAATATGCACTTAGATACAATCCCATTTATGAATCAAGATACTTGGAGAGTAAATAAAATTAGTAATCAATGGGTAAAAAATACTTTAAAGATATGGTCAAATGTGAGAAAAAAACTTAGACTCCCCATGTCAATATCTAGAACGATGAAGATTACACATAACAGCGATTTTCTTCCATCTCAGCTAGAAACAGGGTTTAAAAAATGGGAAGAAAAAGGTTTAATCATGTATGGTCAGTTATTTGAAGGAGGAAACCTGATGTCCTTTGAGCAGATTCAACATAAATACAACCTTCCAGCCCATGACTTATTTAGATACCTGCAGCTGAGGCATTATTTAAAGACACATAAAGAATGGGACAAATTATGTAATGCTCCATCCAATATAGAACACTTTTTTATGTTAATAATTAAAGGGACTATCAAAAAGAAGATTATATCACACATATATAAGATATTACAAGGAGAATTAGTGGATAACAGTTTGGACATTATAGAAAAATGGGAATTGGAGATGAATACCATAATTTCTGATAAAAACTGGGAATTATCATGTAGAGAGGGATTTAAAACAATTAATAGCCCAATTTGGAAGGAATTTGAATGGAAAGTTAAGATGAGATTTTTCAGGACTCCTCTTGTCACATCAAAATTCAATGGCACCTCTGATCAGTGCTGGAGGGGCTGCGGCCTGGTAGGGGACCATACACACGTATTCTGGGACTGTCCAAAGTTATCAGAATACTGGCAAAACATACAAAAAGAAATTAAAAAATGCCTAAATATAGAGTTGCCCTTAGAACCATCCTATTTTTTATTAGGAATATTACCAGAAAATGTAGGAAATAATAATCAGACATCATTACTGAGAGTCCTTCTTTTAATTGCTAAGAAGATGATTACGGTTTCCTGGCTGAGGCCGCGGCCCCCCACGGTAATGCAATGGAAGGAAAGGGTTAAGGATATTTACTATATGGAAAGTATAACTGCGAGATTACAATTGAGATCAGATGTATTCTTGACTAAATGGTCCTCAGTAATTACATATTTGTTTTCAACTGATGTCATCTAAGTGAAACAATTCTTTCTGTATGTATGTGTATACATGTATACATATATATATTTTTTTCTTCTTTCCTTTTTCTTTTCTCCTCATGTAAATGTGCTTTACTATAAAACATATCTATCTGCTACTTTTATGTTCATGGAGAAATTTGGTTATTTATCCTTGAGGAATTGTTTATGGACAATGAGAGGATGCCAAAATTCATGGACTGCTCCCAAGATGTACATCTCTGAGCCCTGTGTTGTGTTTTTGAAGATATAACTGTACTGTACTGCACTTGATAAAAAGGAAATAAAAAGAAGTTAAAAAAAAGTTAAGATGTGATCACGTCACGATATGACACGTTTTTTCACACGTGAGTGCGTTTTCACAGAGCATACTGGCACGCTTCATGAAATTCAGAAGAAGGCATCTTTTCCCTTTGAGCCTGTTTTAATTTCAACCTGGAAAACTGATCTTTTTTTTGCCTATTTTCACTTTTTCTCCACATATATATGAAAAGTAACGCAAGGTGTGCAGAAACCATATATTTCTTCGTATGTGAAATTCATTCATTTTTTTCTGAAAGGAAACACGATCACCTGAAACAGTGTGAAGCATGTTTGAGGGCATGACATCATGTGTGGTTACATATTCACATTGCTTGTGTTTACTGATCATGGTAACATTATTAAATGAAATAAGCTTCATATAAAACCAGAGGAACCCTGTGGCCATATCTGTACATAGAACAAACATGAGTGTTAATCAAAGCGTTCTCCCTGTTATATAATCCTGTTCCGTGCTCTGAGAACCATGTTCTTTAAATAATATAATTTTTGATGGTACTTTTCTTAAAATGCCACTCTGTATTTATACTGAATGCAGTCTGGCAGCTCTTTTGCCCTGAAAAGACGACGCCGTTGACGTGTCTGGCTGAACCCAGTGCGATTTTTATGTATCGCTATTGTTGGACCAAAACCTCGTATCTCCAAAATGATAACAGGAGGAGGAAAAAACATACTATACTTTAAATGTAAGTCAATGGAACCAGACTTTTTTCCAAGTCGTTTTGGGCCGTTTCTTTTTAGTCAATTTGTCATGAAATTTACACACAATGTAAAGGGCAACAGGCATTTTCAAATTATGTGAAAAACTAAAAAACGACATAGAGATACGAGATTTTCTTCTGACAGCAGCAATATACATATATATATATATATATATATATGTGTGTGTGTGTGTGTGTGTGTGTATATGTGTATATATGTATATATACACATATATATATATATATATATATATATATATAACTATGTTATATATACACACATATATATATATGTATACACACATATATATATATAACTATATATATAACTATACATTTTTTTTATATATATATAAAAAACATAGAGTTAGAAATTCTATAATACTCTTTACTTCTCTGGAGTTAGAATGAGATAATGAGCTCAGGAAATGTTATTCTGTAATAGCAACCGTCGTCAGTTTAATACTAACTGAAGTCGTTATGGTGACTAATTAGATAAGATTTTAAGTTTACAGTGTTTCTGTAGTTGAAATTAACAGAACATTGGTGTGTCTTATGCTTTAAAGTTTAGCAAAATCTTAATACAATCAGGTTAACTTACTGTTTTAATTTAAGCTGTTACTCTTTCTGTTCTGGTGAAATATAAAGAAGAACTTGCCTGAGTCTCCACTTTTGTATGAACAGGGAGAAGCAGGCGAACAAAATAAGGCATTTTAGGCTCTCTTCTCCTGTCAAACGAGATTAGTTCATCAGTAGCTGCAGGGGAGAGAGTATTCTGCCAGGCGTGACACAGTCCCGTCCCGGTGAAAGAAATGAAAGGACGTCTTGTGTGGGCTTTGGGTCATCGTGCCCCCTCCAAGAAAATAAACCAAAGAATACGAAAAATCTAACCAAGCTGTTCAGTACACAACATGTTCATGTTTTTTGGACTTGAAAGAAAAAGGATCATCACAGACATAATGTTGTTATGTTCTCATTAGTCACAGCTCACTATATAATTGACTTTCCCACTTTCAGGTCGTTGCGTGACAATAAGATCAAGACGCTTCCAGAAAACATGTTTCAGGCGCTCGGATTACTGGCAGAGCTGTGAGTATTACAGAGTATTACAGGCTCGAGTGGATTTGAGTTTAAAGCAACACACTTCTGTTCCACACATTAGTTAATCTGCAATATGTCCCCCCCACGCTTTAGTTTTGCTTGTTGACTAACTTCCTTCAGCTTTCCTTCACTTCACCTCATTTCCTAACTTTCTCTCCTGGTTTTTGTGTTGTAGTGATCTGTCTTGCAACAGGATCGCTGACCTCCCGAGCAACATTTTCAAGAGTCTAAAGTCACTGCTGAAATTGTGAGTAGCTGTCTTTGTGTTGTATTAGAGGTGCCAGATGTTTCTAAATACAGTTTAACTCGTAGAAATGTAGATTTGTCTCATTTTGCTATACTATTTAAATATGCACTACTGTTCAAAAGTTTGGATCAGATTTGTGCTTTACAACCAGCCAACAAACTCTCAGAAGAAGACGTGACGCAAACATAATGTAAAACTCAAACTTCATGCCGCGTTTTTTTTGTAAACATCGCGCCACTTTACCTGGAAATATGAACATACGTCGTGTGGAAGATGAAGAACATTTAAATCCTTTATTTCGTGTTCGGTTTCAGCGCCGCTCCAAAAGTGTTTTGCTGCGTCTCACAG
>JAILXH010128118.1:1535-11606 GCA_023558415.1 Piaractus mesopotamicus
ACATGGGAGGTTTCTTACATCTACTACAAACCCACGCTTCAGCGTTTGTTCGACGCCTGTGTGTGGGAACGTGTGTGTGTGTGTGTGTGTGTGCATATATACATACACTACATGGACAAAAGTATTGGGACACCTACACATTACACTTACAGGAGCTTTTATGATGCCCCATTCTAAATCCACAGGCATTAATATGGAGTTGGTCCCCCTTTGCAGCTACAACAGCTTCCGCTCTTCTGGGAAGCTTTCTACAAGATGTTGGAGAGTGTCTGTGGGAATTTGTGCCCATTCATCTAGAAGAGCATTTGAGAGGTCGGACACTGATGTTGGACGAGAGGGTCTGGCTCACAATCTCCGTTCTAGTTCATCCTAAAGGTGTTTGATGGGGTTGAGGTCAGGGCTCTCTGAGGGCAACACTTGGCATTGTGCTTGGTGATGTCAGGCTTGCATGCAGCTGCTCAGCCATGAAAACCCATGCTGCGAAGCTCCCGGCACACAGTTTTTGGTGCTGATGTTGATGCCGGAGGAGTTTTGAGCTCTGCAGTTATTGATCAGCGTGTTGGAGACTTTTATGCTCTATGCTCCTCAGCACCCGGCGATCTGCTCTGTAACTTTAAGTAGTCTGACACTTCGTGGCTGAGTTGCTGTGGTTCCTAAACACTTCCACTTTTCAATAATACCACTCAGAGATGATCGTGGAATATCTAGGAGGGATAGTGCAATGGTGGCATCACATTACTGTACCACGCTCGAGTTCAGTGAGCTCTTTAGAATGACCCATTCGCAGACTGCATGGCTAGGTGCTTGATTCTATACACCTGTGGCAATGAGATTGAACAAAACACCTGAATTCAGTGACTAAGACATGTGTCACAATACTTTTGTCTGTAAAGTGTATGTATGGCAGTATATTCTCGACTTCAAACTCATATTTAAAAATGATAAGACAATTGTATATTTACAGTTGCATTTCTGATGTGAGTGTGCAGACCAAATTCAAATTCAACTGCAAAATGTGTATTTGCATTTCTCTGTATAATGGCTGTTAAAGTTAATATAGAAAAGCAAAGTGCTTTTCACGTTTCATTTTCATTGTTTTTTATTACTCTCACATCTTGAAATCAAAAAAAAAGTTGCAACTGCATTTCATCATCGTGACGCTTCAGCTCTGACAAAATTAAAATGTTTGCAATTGCGTTTTCACTGTCAACAAGGCTTCCTGTCAATCAGATGCTGTGGGAGGGGCTTTTTACAGTGGGCCATGTTTTAAGATGAAGTGACAAGTCCAGACTTTGGTGGTTCTAGAACAGCTAGATGCAAAACGAAGCCAGTGTTAGCAACCACTGAATGACACTGTAACACTCGCTAACCAGGCCAAGGACAATCTTGTCCAAAGTGGTTTTCATGTGGAAGTGATTCTTGACCAATTAGGAGAGCTTGTGGACTTCAGTTGTGGCATGTGCCTGTCCCCTGGGCCCCGATGATGGTCACGAGAGCCAGCGGGAAGGCAGGGCCCAAACTCCGAGCAAGGGCAGCAAGGAGAAGAGAACCGCGAGTGAGTGGGGGACAGCGCTCCACAGCTTGGCGTCCCTGCGGGACCGGAGGCAGCCCCCAGTAGGCGGGACTTGCACGCCATCTGCCACTCACTCAAGGCAAGTGGAAACGGGTGCATACCACACCAGAGTTAGTGAGATGGTGACTGGCTTCAGGTAGAGGCTCGCAGGACTGTCGGAGAGTCAGTGGTCCTGGATTAACACTGCTCTGCACATTTCACTGCTTTCCCTGCTCCAACACACTCATCACAAACAGTCAGCACTTGGTCGTGAGCTGTTGTTTAGTGGGAAAGTGATTCTTGACCAACTAGGAGAGTTTGTGGCTGCCCATGCACCAATAACAATGACACTGTGACTGGAACCTCGCAGGACTGAGAAATGCGGCCCTGATTTTAGCGCTTTCGCTGCTTTAATGCAGCCCTTTCAAATACTCAGGGGCTGCTAACGAGCTGGGTGGCCCAGTTTTCCAAAATCATCTTATTAGCAATTTCCTCCAGGAGCAGGGTTGGGAAACACTGCGCTACTCCCCACTGGCCCTGCGCCTCCTTAATAAGAATATTCATCATTTGCCGCCCAGGTCCGACAGTCCTGTGAGTCTCCTGCAAGACCTGCAATTTTATGGGAGCTACCTATAAATATGTATGGTAGATGAGGCTGAAGCTTCTTATTTGCCAGCTTCTTGTTCAGATTTTCCCAGTCCACCTTAAATGGTGCAGTTGTCATCAGAATGTAACTTAACGGTTGCCGCCAAAGTTCAGACTTGTCACTTCCTCTTAAAACATGCCCTGCACTAACAGCCCCCCCCCCCCGACATCCCTCCCACAGCGTTTGGTACTTGTGGACAGTAAAAAGCACAATACTTGTAAAACATACATAATGCTTATACATATAAACATATAGGACATTAAATAAGCTAGTCCTCATATTGTATAAAAACAAGTTTGTGTGTGTGTGTCTGCTTCAACTCAGCACTCAATTGGAGAGGAAATCCCACATTAAGGCCAGAATAGGCTTGAAAGCAGACTGACCCGGCTGACCGGTCAATCCCAGAGTGCGCTGATAGCCACGCAGATCCTTTGCAGTGAGTCTGAGATCGATTTCTTTAGCCCGGAGATTAAGCAGGAAGTGATCTGCAATAACCTAGTTTCCTTTCCCACGGTCCCCATGGATACCACATTTGAACCTCTTCACCTCCTCTGCCTGAAGAGGGGATCAAGTTGAGGACCGGAAACTGGTCCATATCTGTTTCCCAAAATACCAGAGTTCCTTCTACATATTGTTGCTGTTATATGACAAAACATGTTTTCTCTGAAATGATCAGTTTACAGGACGAAATTTTCTGAACTTAACTTCTGATTTCCAGTCATGCATTCATCAAGAAATGTTCAGCCAGTGTTCAAGGCAGCAGGTGTTTTTAAATGGCGTTAAAAAATAAAAGCCAGAAGTAGATTTAGGACAGCGAAGCAGGGATGTTCACAAGTGGACTTAAGTCTTGAGTTTGCGGCATCCGAATTGAAGTTGAGTGTCATTATTAGCTGTAGGCAGTAGAGGTTGCACAACTTCCGACTAATCGCTGATGACGTCATGGGTGAAACCAAAGGTGGAGGGAATGCTTTGCAATAGGCGACTTCAAAAATCCAACTTTAAAAATCTACGACAAAGCCAAACTCCGCAGGCTCCGCTAGAGCCAGCTGTGCCCTTTCCAACAAGCCCTGGCGAGCCTTCAGGGAACCAGAGATACAGACCCCAGAATCTCGCAAATTTGCATCCAACTTAAGCGCACCCTATGGGCAGCCTTTGCCAAGATGCTTGCCTGTGGTGGAGAGCCAGGAAAATTTAGAGCACTGGAACTTGGCGAAAACAAGAGTACATGACTTCAAGCTTTACAGGATTGTAGGGCGTTATGCCTCCTCTCCAACAACATGACTTTTTATTGTAGTCTTTGGAAGCCGAAATGTTTGAAGCACTATAACTACTTATGAATTATTTACAGTGTTTAAGACCAAATTGATAACCATTAATGAGCTCATTTGAAACTATTCATAAAAAAAGGGTAGTCTTATTATAAAGTGGAAACAAAACCTTCAGACTGATAATAAAACCTGTAATTGGAAAGAGGGAACTTAAAATGTTGGGCCAGCTAAGTTATGAAGTTTTTAATCGAATGTAATCTGTAACGTTCTAGAGCTAAACAGCCTCATTGTGGAAATAAAAACCTCTCATAATCATCATAGCGAATTAGACTTTTAGCCAAACAACCTAAACTGCCCTGTGTTGACTTACCATGATAAACTAGCTGTTTCAGGTTGTTCTGCTTTTTTCCATTAAAAACTGCATTTACTGCATGTAGTGCTTCATTCCGTCTATGAGACTGAAGGGTTTTCTGTAATAAAAGGTTTGTTATTTGAAGTCACGTCAGACCTAATGCCATTGCAGTAATGGCTGCACATGACCGTTGTTCAAATCACTCATTCGAATCTCTGTATCTGCAATAAAATCATGAAAACTTTATCTATCAATAGATTCTGCACATGAAAGAGCTACGTTCGTGTCTCGTGGCTGATTTAGTCTTGGTTTTTATTAGTCTTCCCCATAAAACAACGGCTAATCTAATTCCCAGTTTTGCCCCTAAGGCTGAGTGTAGCTGGTCAGCCAAGACATGTTTGGTGAGCAAATTTGGCTTTAATTTGCTGTCAGAGCTAGAAGACTGCTGTTGCTAACACTAGAAGTCAATAGTCACCCAAATATTTTCCGTACACATCTCTCAACCTGCTGAAACTGCATCTAGCTGTTCGTTAAAGTTGAGCGTGTGATGTTAATCTTCAGTTTTCAAACTAAAGATATGTTTGTAAATAAAAGCAACCAAAATTATATTGGGTCTCTAATAACAGTGTAGTTACGCATTAATAACAATGAAACTATATAACTACTAATGATGTATTCGCAGCTTATGTACATACACACATACGCTAGTGTTTAAAAGTAGTGTTTAACACTATTTTTATAGTACAAAAAAACAATTTGGTTGCAGATACATGCATAAAATCATTGTTATGATGCTATTATTCTACAGGTTTCAGATTATTTGTAGAAAAAATAAAGACGGTGAATGGAGCTGTAGTGTACTCATATTCAAATAGTGGTCCACATCATAACTAATCAATTTGACCAAAATTATTTACACTGTGAATAAACAATAGGTTTATATTTAGGTCTCTATTTCATTATATTTTAGTCTACACTGTCTATTATTTTTGAATCACGATTTATAATGTAACGAGCAATTTCATACCTTTGAACAGTGCTGTATATCAGAAAAAAAGCTGTGTGCTAAACCATATCAACAAGTCTGCACAGCCTCAATGAGGACCTGCATGTGGTTGAGCAAGTTGAGAAAGGTTTTGGGAAGAAGATTTGGGTGACTATTGACTTCTAATGTTTGTAGGCCTCATAGCTCCAGCGTGAAAACCAAAGAAGCAAAATTTGGATGCCAAACAAGTCCTGGCTGATCAACTACATCTGCAGTAAGGAGCTCTTGAACCTTTGCTTTGAAGCTTGATTCAAGTGGAGAATCCACTGTTGAGTCAGTTGTGACCCCCACTCCTCAACAGGATGACCATCTCTCTGCGAAGTATAAACACTCACTTTAGAACATGTTAATATGGAGGGTTTCTGGTCATTTAGATGCTTGGCTTGTATCCAAAAGGGGTTCATGTCTCCAATGACTCGTCTCCCTTTGACAGAACGATTAGTTCTCTAAGCCTTCCAGTGCCACTGTGCCAATTGAAAACATGATTATAAAAAAAAAAAAAAAAAAATTATTATAAATTTCAGCTTTGATTAAATCTGCCTGTCCTTCTTGGGTAATTACATTTTTAATGGGAATTTAAATTGAGTTAAACTTGTTCCCCCTTCTTAAATGTTTCCTATTATGGGAATCAAATTGACATTGCTGTATTTTTTTGTTGTTTTTTTTTTGTATGTATGTTTCCTTTTCATTTTTCTTTTTCTTTTTTTAACCTCCCTGCTTGTTATCTTAATTTGGTTCATTGCCATTTTACATTTGCGTGTAGCTCTCTGATTATTCCACAGAAATTAAAGCATGTTTTTTTTTTTTTTTTTTTTGTGCGCATACATATTGAATTAGACTCATTTTTGTATTGAATATTTCATTTGCATGACTCTAATAGGCTTTTCTCTCTCTGACCTTGATCTCGCTGTTCTCATTTATCAGAAAGGCAATTTACAGCGGCTCCGATTAGCAACTAATCTTTTCCCGTTCAGGCGTATTAACTGTGACATCGAGCTGTAACACGCTAACGGATTGGACTTTTTCTGCTCTGTTTCGCAGAGTTTCCCGGTTTGTTGTCTGAAGAAAACATCAGGGTCAGCTGACATTCAAGATGGAGCTGTAGAGCTTTTTCACTCGGATGATCCAGCGTGCACCAGCAGATGATGAATGGACCTCCTTTGTGCTGGCTGTGCTGTGCCGCTGAGCGGAGCGTGTAGTACAGGTAGAGGAAGACTCTGAAAATGATCTTTGTCCCATTCCTCGTTCATCTTTCGCTCAGCGTGCTACGTTCCTGCAAGTTATGCTATAATTAGTGAGCAGTGGGTGGATTCGCGGATGGGTTGGGGAACTTTACCCAAAAAAATGTAGAGCAGCAGTGAATGATGTTGCACTAAAATACTAATGAATTTGCAAGGACAGACGGACTGATTGACAGATTATTACATTAATCCAAATGGCCAATCAGTCATGAAGATATTGCACTAAAAATGTACATTCTTTACAAAAAAATCACTCACGGGCCACTTTATTAGAAACCCCAGCCTTCTACTTCCACTCACTGGCCACTTTATCAGAAACCCCAGCCATCTATTTCCACTCACTGGCCACTTTATTAGAAACCCCAGCCATCTACTTCCACTCACTGGCCACTTTATTAGAAACCCCAGCCTTCTACTTCCACTCACTGGCCACTTTATTAGAAACCCCATCTGTCTACTTCCACTCACTGGCCACTTTATTAGAAACACCAACCTTCTGCTTCCATTCACTCAGTCTAGTGCTCCCACTTCTGGCTACTTTGTTACAATTATCAATGGTCTGTTTCTGACCACAAGACTGCTGTTGTTCAGATATTATTTAGGTGGTGGACCACTCTCAACATAGCAGTGAAACTTTTATTTTCGTTCTGGCACTGGACCTGGTCCACCACCCATAAATATCCAGCCAAGAATGGCTTTGTGGTCAGAAACTGACCACTGATGAAGGGCTAGACGATAGCTAACACAAAGCCTGCATCGACAGATGGGCTGCAGCCTTTAACTGTACACCAGCAAGGTGGATCTACAGGAGAGTCTGGACTTTCACTACTCTCTGCACTCATCCCGAACATCTGCAGCCTACTGTAAAACCGAACTCATGGTTTCGCTTGACCTTCTTGCAATAATACACTATTCAGTGGACGGGGAGGGAGTCATTTCCTATAGGGCCTCTCAGTGAGCTGTTCCTAAGGCAGGGGGCTGAGCTGTGAGGAATTCCTAGTAAGTCATGAATGGGCCATTTTTAAGACCCCTGAGCTATGTCACCAGCAATGATGAACAAGCCCAGAGGAAATGTCCCAGACGTAATTGCTTATGTTTCCATTGCAGTGACATTATAGTGTGATTACAGTGTTTCGGGAGAGGTATACACCATGCTCACAAACACAGCCTCTGGGACTCTTGGCATTTAAGATTTGAAAGGCCGATTTGAAAAATGGCTTTAAAGCTTTCCACAGTGATCTGGGAGACCATGATTGTAATAGCTGTTCAACAGACTGAGTCAGATGGCTTTGGTGCTTATTTACACCAAACCACAAGTTTGTAAGATATTCTAGATGCCAATGTTCTTTTCCATACGTCAGCTATACACTAGAAACAGTGGCATTCTTAATGCAAACGCTACATGCTAATAACAGTGGAATTTTCTGTGTGCATGCTACATGCTAATGGCAGTAGGGGTCTACATGATGTGCTAATGTTGTCAAAATGCATACACAACATGCTATAGCCAGTAGGGTTTTCCATAAATGTACTGCTTGTTAACACCAGTATAGTTTTCCATACATGCTATCAGTGGAAGTCTCCATACATATGCTACATGCTAACATCAGTGGGGTTTTTTGTATATGCTAACCACAGTGGGATTTTCCATGCATATGCTAAATGCTAAGGTCAGTGAGATTTCCATACATACAGTACCCTCCACAAATATTGGCACGCCTGATAATCATGAGCAAAATGAGCTGTAAAAAAATGTTCGTAATAACTTTTTCTTCTGATCTTTCATTCCAAATATTAGCAAAAATCTAACCTTTATTTAAGGTATAATGACTTAAAGAAAAAAAAATAAGTCATGAAAAAAATAATATTTTTCTTAAATCTGTTTGTGCCACAGTTATTGGCACCCCTAGAAATTCTTAAGAGTGAAATCTAACTGAAGTATATTCCCATCCATATTTTATGTTTTTACGTTCATTTGAGCAATCAGGAACCCTTACATGGTCAGTCATGACTTCCTGATTCACTGGGGAATATATATGAGATGAAACACAGGACAAATTCCCTCAGTCATCCATCACTATGAGAAATATTAGCAAAAACAGCAACGATGTATGACAAAAGGTTCTTGAGCTGCACATATCAGGAAATAGATACAAGAAAATAGCTAAATAGCTGAAAATGCCCACTTACACTATCAGGGCAATAATTCAGAAGTTTAAAACATCTGGAGATGTTAAGAATCTGCTGGGAAGAGGACGTATATCTATACTGACCCCACACACAGTGAGGATGATGGTTCGAGTGGACAAAGAATCTCCAAGGATCACAGACGGGGAACTGCAGACATTAGTTAGGTCTTGGGGTCACAACATCTCCCAAACTACAATCAAACACCACCTATATACCCACAAGTTGTTTGAGGGGGTTGCCAGAAGAAAGCATCTGCTGTCAAGGACCAGCAAACTCAAACACCTACAGTTTGCCAAACATTACTGGAACTTTCATTGGAACCATGTTCTCTGGTCAGATGAGACCGGAGGTGAGTTTGGTGTGGACACAAAAACAGCCATGCAGAAAAGTCCCTCGTCCCCACTGTGAAGTATGGTGGTGGATCTGTGATGCTGTAGGGCTGTTCTTCTCTAAAGGCCAACGTATTCATATACACGGTATCACCGACTCCATCAAGTACCAGCAGAAATAAAATCAAAACCTGACTGCCTCAGCTAGGAAGCTTAAACTGGGCCATAATTTGGATCTTCCAACAGGACAATGATCCAAAACACACCTCAAAATCAACATAAAGATGGTTCACCAGGGTTGCCAATATTTGAGGAGGGGACTCTATGCCACATGCTAATGGCTGTAGGGTTCTGCATGATGTGGATGCACTCTTATGGCATTTTAGGTTGCTCTTTGCTTGGAACCTGTTGTACTATGATACCTGGTTTAGCATATTAGCTATTTATCAAGCCTGGTTTCAGATGTTGAATGCCAAAAGAACCATAAAACTGCAAAAGCTATATGCTAACATCAGTGAGATTTTCCTATGCATACACTACGTACCAATATCAGAAGGAATCTTCATGCATATTCTACATGCTAACTTCACAGGGATTTTATATGCTTGTGCTGTATACTAATAGCTAAGGGGTTCCTTCATGTAAATGGCAAAATTCATACAATATGTACTAATGTAAGTGAGTCCTGAATGGACTATGATGCTTTATTAGGTTTATCATGGTGAATCTAATGTGAACAAGACTTTGTGTTGTGTTTTCTCCACTATGACGCCTGATTTAGCATTTTTCCTTCTTACCAATCCTGCCGTTGTGTGATGTATGCTAAGAAAACCACAGGACTATGCAGGAAGTTCCTCAGTCTGGACTTGGGAAAATATTCTGAACTATATATTTAGATTAATACAGGGCTATGCTTTTGCACCGTTGTTGACCCAAGAAGTCCCTTGGGAGAGTGTGTGATGTTGGAGGAAGCAGTGTATATCAGTGCGCTTTTTCCCACGATTAGCCCCTCATCCCGTAGAGCAACTACCCCACCCATCCCATCGCATAGTTTTCAGTACTCTTAAATTTATTTCTTGTTAGAAATTCTTGTGCTACTGTGGAATCCCAAGAACAACAAACGTCAGACAGCAATAGATCATCTGCTGAATCAAAATAACACTACAAGAAATTATACTGTTGGAAAAGAAGGCTTTCATGTCCTTTTTTCTCAATTCCAGTAAACATTTAAACATTTATCTAATGTCTGGTTTTGATTTTGTGATTCTGATTGAAGGACGTCTGCCTAGGCATTCGTCTGATAAGTCATCGGCTGAAGGTTTCTGCATCACACCACATTTATGGGCAGCATTAATGTCTGATTAAGATTAAGATTAAGTGACCCTTATTAGTCCCACAACGGGGAAATTTCACCTCCACATTTAACCCATCTGTGCAGTGAAACACCA